>OY282641.1:74419753-74422085 GCA_958299015.1 Tetanocera ferruginea | reverse complement strand
AATTAAATT
Source organism: Tetanocera ferruginea (assembly GCA_958299015.1). Lineage (NCBI taxonomy): Eukaryota > Metazoa > Arthropoda > Insecta > Diptera > Sciomyzidae > Tetanocera > Tetanocera ferruginea. Next base: position 74,422,076 of record OY282641.1, on the reverse strand, counting down.
AAATTAAATTAAATTAAATTAAATTAAATTAAATTAAATTAAATTAAATTAAATTAAATTAAATTAAATTAAATTAAATTAAATTAAATTAAATTAAATTAAATTAAATTAAATTAAATTAAATTAAATTAAATTAAATTAAATTAAATTAAATTAAATTAAATTAAATTAAATTAAATTAAATTAAATTAAATTAAATTAAATTAAATTAAATTAAATTAAATTAAATTAAATTAAATTAAATTAAATTAAATTAAATTAAATTAAATTAAATTAAATTAAATTAAATTAAATTAAATTAAATTAAATTAAATTAAATTGAATTAAATTAAATTAAATTAATTTAAATTAAATTAAATTAAATTAAATTAAATTAAATTAAATTAAATTAAATTAAATTAAGTTAAATTAAATTAAATTAAATTAAATTAAATTAATTAAATTAAATTAAATTAATTAAATTAAATTAAATTAAATTAAATTAAATTAAATTAAATTAAATTAAATTAAATTAAATTAAATTAATTTAATTAAATTAAATTAAATTAAATTAAATTAAATTAAATTAAATTAAATTAAATTAAATTAAATTAAATTAAATTAAATTAAATTAAATTAAATTAAATTAAATTAAATTAAATTAAATTAAATTAAATTAAATTAAATTAATTAAATTAAATTAAATTAAATTAAATTAAATTAAATTAAATTAAATTAAATTAAATTAAATTAAATTAAATTAAATTAAATTAAATTAAATTAAATTAAATTAAATTAAATTAAATTAAATTAAATTAAATTAAAATTAATTAAATTAAATTAATTAAATTAAATTAAATTAAATTAAATTAAATTAAATTAAATTAAATTAAATTAAATTAAATTAAATTAAATTAAATTAAATTAAATTAAATTAAATTAAATTAAATTAAATTAAATTAAATTAAATTAATTAAATTAAATTAAATTAAATTAAATTAAATTAAATTAAATTAAATTAAATTAAATTAAATTAAATTAAATTAAATTAAATTAAATTTAATTAAATTAAATTAAATTAAATTAAATTAAATAAAATGAAATTAAATTAAATTAAATTAAATTACATTTAATTAAATTAAATTAAATTAAATTAAATTAAATTAAATTAAATTAAATTAAATTAAATTCAATTAAATTAAATTAAATTAAATTAAATTAAATTAAATTAAATTAAATTAAATTAAATTAAAATAAATTAAATTAAATTAAATTAAATTAAATTAAATTAAATTAAATTAAATTAAATTAAATTAAATTAAATTAAATTAAATTAAATTAAATTAAATTAAATTAAATTAAATTAAATTACATTTAATTAAATTAAATTAAATTAAATTAAATTAAATTAAATTAAATTAAATTAAATTAAATTAAATTAAATTAAATTAAATTAAATTAAATTAAATTAAATTAAATTAAATTAAATTAAATTTAATTAAATTAATTAAATTAAATTAAATAAAATTAAATTAAATTAAATTAAATTAAATTAAATTAAATTAAATTAAATTAAATTAAATTAAATTAAATAAAATTAAATTAAATTAAATTAAATTAAATTACATTAAATTAAATTAAATTAGATTAAATTAAATTAAATTAAATTAAATTAAATTAAATTAAATTAAATTAAATTAAATTAAATTAAATTAAATTAAATTAAATTAAATTAAATTAAATTAAATTAAATTAAATTAAATTAAATTAAATTAAATTAAATTAAATTAAATTAAATTAAATTAAATTAAATTAAATTAAATTAAATTAAATTAAATTAAATTAAATTAAATTAAATTAAATTAAATTAAATTAAATTAAATTAAATTAAATTAAATTAAATTAAATTAAATTAAATTAAATTAAATTAAATTAAATTAAATTAAATTAATTAAATTAAATTAAATTAAATTAAATTAAATTAAATTAAATTAAATTAAATTAAATTAAATTAAATTAAATTAAATTAAATTAAATTAAATTAAATTAATTAAATTAAATTAAATTAATAATTAAATTAAATTAAATTAAATTAAATTAAATTAAATTAAATTAAATTAAATTAAATTAAATTAAATTAAATTAAATTAAATTAAATTAAATTAAATTAAATTAAATTAAATTAAATTAAATTAAATTAAATTAATTAAATTAAATTAAATTAAATTAAATTAAATAAATTAAATTAAATTAAATTAAATTAAATTAAATTAAATAAAATTAAATTAATTTAATTAAATTAAATTAAATTAAATTAAATTAAATTAAATTAAATTAAATTAAA
>OY282641.1:74177253-74414753 GCA_958299015.1 Tetanocera ferruginea | reverse complement strand
TTAAATTAAATTAAATTAAATTAAATTAAATTAAATTAAATTAAATTAAATTAAATTAAATTAAATTAAATTAAATTAAATTAAATTAAATTAAATTAAATTAAATTAAATTAAATTAAATTAAATTAAATAAAATTAAATTAAATTAAATAAAATTAAATTAAATTAAATTAAATTAAATTTGATTAAATTAAATTGAATTAAATTAAATTTAATTAAATTAAATTAAATTAAATTAAATTAAATTATGTTAAATTAAATTAAATTAAATTAAATTGAATTAAATTAAATTAAATTAAATTAAATTAAATTAAATTAAATTAAATTAAATTAAATTAAATTAAATTAAATTATATTAAATTAAATTAAATTAAATTGAATTAAATTAAATTAAATTAAATTAAATTAAATTAATTAAATTAAATTAAATTAAATTAAATTAAATTAAATTAAATTAAATTAAATTAAATTAAATTAAATTAAATTAAATTAAATTAAATTAAATTAAATTAAATTAAATTAAATTAAATTAAATTAAATTAAATTAAATTAAATTAAATTAAATTAAATTAAATTAAATTAAATTAAATTAAATTAAATTAAATTAAATTAAATTAAATTAAATTAAATTAAATTAAATTAAATTATATTAAATTAAATTAAATTAAATTAAATTATATTAAATTAAATTAAATTAAATAAAATTAAATTAAATTAAATTAAATTAAATTAAATTAAATTAGATTAAATTAAATTAAATTAAATTAAATTAAATTAAATAAAATTAAATTAAATTAAATTAAATTAAATTAAATTAAATTAAATTAAATTAAATTAAATTAAATTAAATCAAATTAAATTAAATTAAATTAAATTAAATAAAATTAAATTAAATTAAATTAAATTAAATTAAATTATATTAAATTAATCAAATAAATTAAATTAAATTAAATTAAATTAAATTAAATTAAATTAAATTAAATTAAATTAAATTAAATTAAATTAAATTAAATTAAATTAAATTAAATTAAATTAAATTAAATTAAATTAAATTAAATTAAATTAAATTAAATTAAATTAAATTAAATTAAATTAAATTAAATTAAATTAAATTAAATTAAATTAAATTAAATTAAATTAAATTAAATTAAATTAAATTAAATTAAATTAAATTAAATTAAATTAAATTAAATTAAATTAAATTAAATTAAATTAAATTAAATTAAATTAAATTAAATTAAATTAAATTAAATTAAATTAAATTAAATTAAATTAAATTAAATTAAATTAAATTAAATTAAATTAAATTAAATTAAATTAAATTAAATTAAATTAAATTAAATTAAATTAAATTAAATTAAATTAAATTAAATTAAATTAAATTAAATTAAATTAAATTAAATTAAATTAAATTAAATTAAATTAAATTAAATTAAATTAAATTAAATTAAATTAAATTAAATTAAATTAAATTAAATTAAATTAAATTAAATTAAATTAAATTAAATTAAATTAAATTTAATTAAATTAAATTAAATTAAATTAAATTAAATTAAATTAAATTAAATTAAATTAAATTAAATTAAATTAAATTAAATTAAATTAAATTAAATTAAATTAAATTAAATTAAATTAAATTAAATTAAATTAAATTAAATTAAATTAAATTAAATTAAATTAAATTAAATTAAATTAAATTAAATTAAATTAAATTAAATTAAATTAAATTAAATTAAATTAAATTAAATTAAATTAAATTAAATTAAATTAAATTAAATTAAATTAAATTAAATTAAATTAAATTAAATTAAATTAAATTAAATTAAATTATATTAAATTAAATTAAATTAAATTAAATTAAATTAAATTGAATTAAATTAAATTAAATTAAATTAAATTAAATTAAATTAAATTAAATTAAATTAAATTAAATTAAATTAAATTAAATTAAATTAAATTAAATTAAATTAAATTAATTAAATTAAATTAAATTAAATTAAATTAAATTAAATTAAATTAAATTAAATTAAATTAAATTAAATTAAATTAAATTAAATTAAATTAAATTAAATTAAATTAAATTAAATTAAATTAAATTAAATTAAATTAAATTAAATTAAATTACATTAAATTAAATTAAATTAAATTAAATTAAATTCAATTAAATTAAATTAAATTAAATTAAATTAAATTAAATTAAATTAAATTAAGTTAAATTAAATTAAATTAAATTAAATTAAATTAAATTAAATTAAATTAAATTAAATTAAATTAAATTAAATTAAATTTAATTTAATTAAATTAAATTAAATTAAATTAAATTAAATTAAATTAAATTAAATTAAATTAAATTAAATTAAATTAAATTAAATTAAATTAAATTAAATTAAATTAAATTAAATTAAATTAAATTAGATTAAATTAAATTAAAATAAATTAAATTAAATTAAATTTAATTTAATTAAATTAAATAAAATAAAATTAAATTAAATTAAATTAAATTAAATTAAATTAAATTAAATTAAATTAAATTAAATTAAATTAAATTAAATTAAATTAAATTAAATTAAATTAAATTAAATTAAATTAAATTAAATTAAATTAAATTAAATTAAATTAAATTAAATTAAATTAAATTAAATTAAATTCAATTCAATTAAATTAAATTAAATTAAATTAATTTAATTTAATTTTATTTAATTTAATTAAATGCAATTTGATTCAATTTAAATTAGTGTGGTAGCCTTTGCATACAATTTCGATAGAAACATATTTTTATGCGTTTTGAGTCCTCTATCTATTATATGCTCAGTGGTGCTACCATATTCTATACATATTGGACATTTGAAATTTTAAAAAAATTTTTGGCTTTGTGACAGAAAAAAAAAGCCTGTTACTTCATGAATTATTTGGCATTAAGCTCTAAATATAATTCTTAAAGAATATGTTCTTTAAGAATTATAAACTTAATCTATATGGTTTCATTTTTCGTGGCCTTGCCCATATGCATAATTTGTTATTACAAAATGTATTCTGGTTTAAGAAAACCACGAAAGTACGTCTATAATGCAAAATACCTGCATTTAGTTCATACATTTCTAACAAAACGCTTAACCAGAACGAAACCAAAGTGTTTGATAAATTTATAGAGTTGCTTCCCAATTAACAACACTAGCAAACTTAGCTTGTCAAAACTAAAAGCAAACTTTAATTAAACCTCTTCAAGGTAAACATTTGTCACGTAATTACGATTATGCGTAAAAATAAAATCAAAAATCCTTTACTTAAGAGAATATACACAACAAAAGAGAAAAGAGTGTATAAAATAAGAAAAATAAATGTATGGAAGGAAAATATAAGATACAAATTTCTATAAGGAATTATTATTATTATTATTAAAAACAAAATAAAAAGAATTATTATTATAAAAAAAAATTTAAAATAAAAAACAATCCTGTATATAAAATTCAAAGAAAGCTATATTCGAAAAAGGGATTAAAGATTATTGTATTAAAGATTAAAATTAACCTTACACACATACATAATGCAAAATTGCGATAAATTCATGTGACGAAAAATTATTCCTAAATGAATAGCATACTTTTTCTTTATCAAAGGGGGAGGAATGTTGTGACTCAATCGTCACAAGCGACGTTAACTTGTTTTTCATATTATAAATAACAAACACTGATCTGCCTCAATAATAAGTGAAGCGATCAGCGTTTTTTTGCAATGCTTACCAATTGAAGTTTACGGCAGTGCTGATCATTTCATAGAACAATTGTTTGCGCTCAAATCACATGTATTCTTACGCTCTTGCTTTTAGTCGTCACTGAACCAGCGCCGAATGAACATCAAGCGGACGTATGCTTATTTTGTCTGTTTTTTTTCTTTTTTTTTATTATAATGCACTGAAAAAAATTAATAGCAATGTACGACAAGTATTTTATGATTATAAATGCGTATGGTAATCCCCAATGCCTTATTTGTTATAAAACATTTAAAGAAAATAATTTAAATGTTTGTAAACGACATTTTCACTCTTTTCATGACAATTTTAATGAATTAAATGAAAATGAAAAAGAATTTTTTTTCCTTCCAAAAATGGAATTTTTTATAATATTTTTTATTTAACAGGACAACATAATAAATCCAACAGATTAAATATATTTTAATAATATGTAAATACAATGAAATCATTAATATTGATTGAAAAAATCTATTATTTTTTGTTTTTTATAGAATAAAAAAGCCACCCTAATGTATATATGTATTTACTTTTTTCCTTTTAAAAATTGAATTACTGTTCAATTTTTATTTCTTAAAACGGTGTAGTATTTATTTATTTTTTCCGATAGTACTTCACTTTTTACATAAAACATTCACATTATCATATTTTAAATATAATATAAATTCATACAGAAACTAATATTCCTACCAACCCGTTCAACATTTCTTACAGTGCAATTCTCTTTTTCTCACCAACACAACTACATTTCAACTTTTGATCAGCACTGGTTTACGGTCAAGCACCGAACAGTTTAAAAATGCAACGGTTAGCTTAAAATAGCGAGAGAGCACGGTCCAGCTACTTGAGCTGCGCTTCTGTTAACATAGCTCGAAAATGATCGCGAAGTAAATTAACTCTTGTGGTTTCAATTGTAATGTAAAGACTGTCCCATAAATAACTGTCCTTTTATTTTAAGGTTATTTATAAAAAAGTGTTGCCTCTATAACAACATATTTGGTAGCTAAATAAAGTACTGAAAAGATGTCATCTCAACACGAAGAAAAGCGGAAAGCAAATGGAAAATCAAATGGAAAATCCAAACACCACGTACAAAAAGATCGCTAAGGAAGTTGGCGTGTGCGTAAAAAATGTCGGAAGGACCATAAAACGATACAAACAGCTGATCCCTTTATCAAAAACGCCAGGCTCAGGGAGAAAAAGTGGTCCAGCGAACCAAGCGGTGGCCGAGAATGTGAAGCGGCTGTTTACTCAGAATCCAGGCACTTCGGTTCGTGATATGGCAGCAAAAGCGGGAACATCGAAGTCAAGTGTTCAACGGATTAAAAAATTTTACAACCTAAGGAGCTATAAAGTACAAAAAGTACCTGAAAGGTCAGAAGAAAACTACGCCGAAGCCAACAGATTACCTTGGGCGATTATCTGCCCAAATTTGATTGCGTGATCATGGACGATGAAACGTACTGCAAAGCGGATTTCAAGCAGTTACCTGGACACGGATATTATACTGCGGTTAGGAGAGGTGGCGCATTCTCTAAATTTACCACTGAAAAACAAACCAAATTTCCAAACAAATACATGGTGTCGCAGACCATTTGCAAATGTGGCCTTCGAAGTAAGGAATTTGTGACAGATCGCACAATCAACACCGAAATTTACTTCAGAGAGTGTCTGGAGCGGCGTTTGTCGCCTTTTATACGTCAGCACCAAGGTTCAGTACTATTTTGGTCTGACCTAGCAACATGTCACTACGACCAGTGAACGATGGATTGATACCAATCCAATAATGTCACTGTGGTACCAAGAGAAGCCAATCCTCCGAATTGCCCCGAACTTCGTCCAATCGATAGATATTGGGCTTGAATGAAAAGAAATCTTAAGAAGACCAAACAAACTGCGAAAAACATCGGAATATTTCGACGTAAATGGCGTCGGGCATACACTAAGGTCAACGAAAGGTTTGTAAAAAACCTAATAAGTGTAAATAAAATATAACACGCGGAAATAAGACAATTCGTGGACAATACGAAGAATGTATATATGTAAATAAATTAATATATATGTTTGTATATTTAAAATACGAAGCATGTATATTTGTATGTTAATTAGCAGCAATGTCTAGGTTAATATCTAGGTTAATTTTATGTTTGTAACTATGATGTAATTGTCATCAAGTTTCATTACGGAAGTTGGGATAATGATCTTGAGATCAAGTAGATTTTATGTTGAAAACTGTGATATAAATAAGAGTAAAATTAATAAAGAAAGAAGAGTGTTAATTAACTATAAAGTAAAGCAGTTTTATTAAAACTTTCAGGTACCACCGGTTCAGGATAGGATTATTTGGTGAGTATACATATAATGATGCAACATGTAATATAACGACGTAACACAACAGAGTTGTGTGGGTTCGTCAGAGAACGCACACAACAGAATCATTTGACCAAGTGCCACAATGAATGAAAGAAAATAAGCAAAACGAAAATTAGTTTAGTAGTTGAAATACTTAAAATTGTGCCGATATTCAATTATACCGTAAGCTGGCTGTGCTGTTTCAGTACAATATCAATATCATTAAATTTTCTTTATCTCTTTTCAAACCATTACAAATATTTTTAAATTTTACTTTTGCTACTGTTTTAAATATATCATCATTCGCATTCGAAAAAGGGATACTAATGGTCTGTGGTCTGTGACGGATTGTCTAAAAAGATATGGTCTAAGAAAATTAATCGCTCAATGTATAGCAAGTAATTCTTTTTCTATAATCGGCTTATTTAAATCATGTTTTCCAATTGATTTGCTCTCATACGAAATTGGTAAATCTGATCCGATCTCACCTTGCGATAAAACTGCGCCAAGTGCAAAATTTGAGGCATCAGTTGTTAACACGAAAGATTTATCGAAGTCAGGGTATTGAAGTACTGGGAGATTTAATAGTTTAGTTTTAATGTTTCAAATGGCAAACGTTTGAATTGGAAATTTCCGTTTCCTGTTGAAAATGAGGTCAGAGGTCGTGAGTCTTTGACTGGTGGAACGAGCTGGTCATGTCCAATGTCGAAAAGTATTTAGCTCTTCAAAGTCTCTCAAGTAGGGTAAGCTGGGGTAGATTTGACACCTTTTTTTCAAAGTGTTATTGCTCCAATAATTGATGACCGATTCTAAAAATTTTGTATTCCCTATAAGCGTTGATAATTTAACTTTCGAACTTAAAGAGGAAATTGTATTATTAACGTCCTAACATATATTTTTTTAACATTTTCTAAAAAAAGTCGTTTTGTCAAATGTGCCCCTACCACGGGGCACCCTTGACATTTGAAGGGGCACATTTGACATGAATATTTGCACTATTAAAGAAATCGAAAAACCAGCCCTATTCAAACAAAAATTCAATATCTCTTTAGTTCGTGTTTGTAAGAGTAGAATAGAATCAAAATATCGAATGTAACAAGATCAGTTCGATACAATTGATGTCTTAATTAAATATAGTAAAATTCACTCAATTGATATAAAAAAATATAAACTTTAATATTTCAGTTAGCGAGTAGTTAAGCAAGCAACAGTTATCTTTATCGAACTGTCAAAGTTAGGAATAAACATTGCTAGCAAAGATTTTATGGATACAAGTTAACAGGTTAGGTAGTTAAGGGCCAGTTAACGATAACCACAAGTGTCTTTTGGGAATTCCACTGATATAAATGCTCTACATAAAAAATAATTTAAAAGTGAAGTGGCTGAATACTTTGAAAAAAATAAGACTAGCATAACAGAACTACCTAAAAGAATCAAAGCTATAGTTGTTACCAGAATTTCTTATATCAATGGAATGTTATTAATTACTAGACTTTCATTCTTCATTCGTTAACCAACGTTCTGTTCTCTTAATGTTCTTTTATTTCTTCGGCTAATTATAGTCCTATTCTGATGTTTGAAATCATCTTTTTTATTAAAACCAATCTAAAAATTTATTAAAAAATTGTTAATGATTTTTTTTTAGCTCTTAACCAAGGATTTCAGGTGTCAAATCTATTCAGTCAAGTTTGCCTTGGCTCGTAAATGGGGAGATAGATAAGTAGGAGGGAAAGTCGAATCAAGACAACAAGTGTATAATGTTGAATGTGTGGCGGAGCGCTATATCAGCATGCGAATTTGAATCTCAGGCAAGTGTTATGCTTTACCTCAGTCAATTCGAGTTATTAAGCAATCTCATTCCACAAACATCTCTACCACCAACTACAACTTCCAAAGTCGAATATAGTAATGAATTTTTAACTTCTGTTGATAAGAAATGAGGAACGAATTAAAGAAAGGTAAAAGCGTAGGACCATGGCTAGACCGGGATTCATACCCCGAAACCTCTAGGTTGGCAGTCGAGCACGATAACCGCTCGACTACCGAGGCCCCAAAAATGTAAAAAGTGTTGGGGCACTTTTGACAAAAGTCAAAAGATCCCCAATCAAAAATGTCAAATGTACCCCAAACGCTCTCGGCTTCTTTTTTTAAAAATTTTTTTAGTTTGTATTTAGTTTTATTGAAATTAACTTATATTTTCAAAAACATAAATAGTTGTTTTTACCTTTTGCAAAAGATACTTTAATTAACTTTTATAACTTGACCAGGAGGTCCTTACGTATCAATGCCGGAAAATAACAGTTACACGCGCAAAAACACAAAAACACCTGTTACTTTTTTTCATGTAATGGAAGAATCGTCAAACTTCGTGACGATTAATAAAATACTAAGACGCAAAATTTATAAAACAAATTATTGTAAAATAACGGTTCGTTCATACCGCAAACGTCAAAGTCAAATGTGTAAAAGGTACCCCAGTTTACCCAACGTTTTCTATTTTGGTAAGTGGGAATTAGTCACTTACGATTCGCTTACGAGTTGCCATTTACGAGTCGCCATTTTTTTTATCGTTTGTTGATTTTTTCGGTACTACGAGAAGTGGAGAATTATTTGGAGTGACCGAATGTTCTATTATGTTATCCCTCAAAAGTTGGTCAACCTGTTCGTTTATTTCTGTCATTTGTGTTTGTGGCAGTCTGTAGTTTTTTATGTAAGCTGAATCAATTTGAATCTATTGCTTGTATTTGTTGTGTATAAAAATTGTTAACGTTTAAATGTTCTCCAGGGAGATGAAAAATATTCTGGTATTCTTTAACGATCTCTATTCTCGCGTTTTTTGCTTCTGGTCCATTGCGTCTTATGTTCAAATTACTTAAAAGCTTGTTGAACCTATCTTTCTTTCCTTTGTACTGGAAAACATTGTACTTTTTTAAAAGTTCAGTTTTTACATTTAAATTTTTTAGTATTACATCTTTCTCTATTGGGTTCAATACTTTCGGGTATTATGTTATTTTCTAAAAATACTTTAGCTATTTCTTCATTCAAAACTATGTTATCATCCATAACTTTAATGTTTATGGGAACTATTGACTCAGACCGTGCTGGTATTAAAATATTTGTATTATTTTCATATTTTAAAATAATTGATATGATTAATTCTTTTTCATTTATACTGCAACTAACTGTATACGTTTCAAAATCTATTTTTGACATATATTTTTCTAAAATATCTCGCCCTTTGATTCCATCTGCTTCCATCGGAAAATCATCTTCAACTATATAAAAAATATGCTCAATAACATCCAATTCTACTTCTAAATTTTAATTAGTTGTACCAATACATTCAATTTCTTCTCTTGTTTTTCCCGTAAGTGTTAAAATATTTCTTGTATAAACTTCATCTATATTATTTACTTTACAAATGGAGATAACCATTCCAGTATCTACCAAGAACTTTAAATCTTTATTAGTATTTTTGCATTTTAAAATTATATGATTTGATAAATTTCTTGAAATTTTGTGCATCAATTTTGGAGGTACGGGATGCTGGCACCTCGTTGGTGGAATTTTACAAAAACTAATGAATTCATCTGAAAGCTATGAAAAAGGTCAAAAAGGTCAGTGATAGATAATTTTTTATGAATTTTTTAAGAAATTTTCAAGGTCAAGCACAATTTGCTCTTCTGTGCCAGCCAGGAGTGAAATTTCAAAAAACGAAATACAGCGCTTGATAGATATTTAAAAGGTCAAAAAAGGTCAGTTATCTCCAATAATTGGTCAGCGGTAGAAAAGTTTTATGAATTTTTAAGAAAATTTCAAGGTCATACACATTTTGCCCCATTGTGCAGCTCACCACTAGAATTTCAAAAAAGTAAATACACCACCTGAAAGGTATGAAAAAGATTAAAAAAGGTCAGTTATGTTCATCAATTGGTCAACGATTAATATTTTTTAGAAATATTTATGCGATTTTCATATTTTAACTGTTTTGTCCCATTGTGCAGTCCACAAGTCGAATTTCAAAAAAATACATATACCACCTGAAAGATATGGAAAAGATGAAAGAAGTCAGTTATGTCCATTAATTGGTCAACGATGGAAAATTTTTTAGAAATCATTTTAAGATTTATATATTTTAATTATTTTGCCTCGATATGCAGCCCACAGTCGAAATTTAAAAATGTACTTTTAACTCCTGAAGGATATTAAAAAGGTCAAAAAAGGTAATTTGACAGGCATTTATCACACCTTCTACGCGAGCCTAGAGGACGTGTATGCTCGCTGCCCGGCCCATGAACTTCTCGGCGATTTTAACGCGAAGGTCGGAAAAGAAGGCATCTTTGGCTCCATTGTCGGTCAGTTTAGTCTCCGCGAGCAACGAACAACGGTCTAAGACTGATCGACTTCGCCGCTGCGCGAAACATGGTACTTCGTAGCACCAGATTCGAACACCACGATATACAAAAGGCAACCTGTCTGTTGCCGGATCAAAAAATGCGAAACCAAATTGATCATGTTGTGATTTTACTCTTGCCTTGACGACGCTGGCGGACTTTGGGCGCATATATCCCACTCCAAGTGCACTGCTGCTGAAATGGTCATTGGTTTTTGCGGCGCCCGCAACCTCGCAACCAATGGTATGACCAGGAGTGTCGCGACACGACAGCAGCAAAATACGCTGTATATAAAAAGACGCTGCAGTCAGCTGCAACGCGAGCCATGAGGAGAGAAGAGAGATGCCTTTTCAGACGTAAAAAAAGAGAACAAGAAAAGCGTGATCGAGAAAAAATTGAGATATACCAGGGCAAGAAGGATGCTCGAAAATTCTACCAGTAGGTTAAGCGTCTAACCCAAGGTTTCAAGCCCGGAGCATCCACTTGTAGAGATGAAAATGGTGATCTGGTTACAGATACGCAGTGCGCATTGAGATTATAGAGACAGCATTTTTCCAATCTGCTTGCAGGCGACAATACCATTAATTCCGCCCTTGAAGAATGCAGTCCGACACCACCAATCGAAGATGAAAGAGTGATTTTCCACCACCTAGCCATGACGAGGTTAAAGTTGCTATCCAGCGACTCGAGCGAAAAAGATGTTTTAGGCTAAAGCCGAGGGTCGACGATGAAGAGGAAGACCATGCCTCCGATGGATTGACCAGGCCGAGGAAGTCCTAACCGCACTTGGTGAAAGAGATTGTAGCCGGCACGCGCGAAGCAGAGACGCCTGGCGAGAGCTGATGAAGTCGGCCGTAACCCGACAACGGGTTGTCAAGGCCACCTAAGTAAGAAAGTAAGTAAGTAAGTAAGTAGTAAGTAGCAGGCATTAATTGGCCAGCAAAAAAAACTCTTTAAAAATATATAATTTTTTTTTTGTAAATAATAAATTATTCCCCATCTTGTCCACTTCACAAGTGGAATTCCAAAGAAAATAATTCACCTCATCAAAAGTTCGAACACTTTTAGCAACCAATTTTAGCAACGAAAAATCATAATTGTTTTAATAGTTGTTGAGAATTATTTTTTATTTTTATTTTGGTAGAAAAATAATTTAACATAAAAATATTTTTATTACACTAACAATATATTATTTGAATGATAACTGATCAATTCATTCATATTATTTTGGATAACAACCATTAACATTTTTAACATATATAGCAGCGGATAGAGCAATAGTTAATCTTTTTCATACCTTTCAGGTGGTATATGTATTTTTTTTAAATTCGACTTGTGTGCTGCACAATGGCACAAAATAGTTAAAGTATGGAAATCTTACAAATATTTAAAAAAATGATTTATCGTTGACCAAATAATGAACATAACTGACCTCATTAATCTTTTTCATACCTTCAGGTGGTATATGAACTTTTTTGAAATTCGACTTGTGGGCTGCATAATGTCGCAAAATATGTCAAATTTGGAAAACTTCAAAAAATTTCAAAAAAGAAATTGTGCTTGACCTTGAATATTTCTTAAAAAATTCATTAAAAATAATCTATCACTAACCTTTTAATGGATCCAACTAACCTTTTTCATAGCTTTCGGATAGCATCATTAGTTTTTTAAAATTCCAACAATGAGGTGCCAGCATCCCGTAGCTCTATTTTGACCTGTGCCTGTACCACTCTGCTACCCGTCCGTAACCGTTTCCCTGTGTTCTAAAATTTCGGCTTGAATTTCGATTTGTGTTATAATTGTTTCTGTAGTTATTTCTTTGAGAACACTAGTCCATAAATTCACGAAAAACTTTTTATCCAGAGACCTGAATTACTTTTCTATAAGAACTTTTTATGTTGATTCTACGCCTAAACACAGTTTTTCCCTAATTGGTCGAATTTGAGACACAGGGCGATTTGTATTTTTTTGACTTCGATCCAGTTTTTCTTCAAAAACTTAATTGTTTCATGTAAAGTAACCATTTGTTTGTCATCTGACAGATATTTAAAAAATTTCTCTTATACTGTATTAATCATTTGTATGTTTTGCTTCTTTTCTGATATATTTAAGTCTAAAGTTGAAATTTTAAGTTTTTGGTTAAAAATTTTGACCGTCTTTTCCATAATGTTATTACTAATGTTATACTATTTTTGAAATATATTTTAATTTGATGTTGTTTTATATTCAATTCCCTTTATTAATATGCCAATTACAAAATTAAAGAGTTAAGAAAAATACAACAAAAATTAAAATAAGTTTTGGAGCCATTCTGCTTAAATTCCTTAAAGAAAATCTTATTTCAAAAAAGCAAATTAATCACCTTTTAAGACTTTATTTTATTAAAAAAATAAGTAGTGAATCTTTGATTTGCCGAAGGATGTTGGTCTGAAGAGTTAAAAGAAGGACTAGAAGGGAAGGTTGAAAATTAAAAATGAATAGACGTGGAACTTTTTTTTTAAATAGATGCATTAGTTTCTCTTATAAGACTCGAGCAGTAGTCATCCCAACAGTACAACCGACTGCAGGGTGGCTTTGTAGGCGGTGTCCTTTTCTGCAGTGGTGTTACTCCTGGTCGTGCCACTGGTTTGGGCGAGGGCAGTGGTAGCCTATCACCTCTTTGGCAGCCGTACGCATAGAATGGGATATGTGCGTTCACTGTGCGCATATATCGTCGATGGAAGGAGTGCTTCCTTGAAGCAGGAGTGAGAGTCGAGTAGCGAAGGCTTCGGCCGTCCGTTTTGACTGCAGCTTGTCGACGTCTAGCTTTCTTTGTGTAGGATTGCGAGCATTCTTAGCTGCGCACAGACGTTCGTATGGCTGCAACAAGATAATGATCCGAGTCTATGTTAGCACCACGGATCGTGCGTACGTACACTGGAAGAGTGCCTTCCATCAATCAAAATGTGATCAGTTTGGTTGCATATTTTTTGATCAGGGGACAGCCAGGTGGGAGACAAGGGGGCGATATTCACATGGAAACGATATTCACATTCGCATTATCCATGTCGAAATCGTCTCAAGTCGACTCAGAACCTCCGCGTGGTGTCTCCTGGAAACGTAAAAACTTTCGCCCGATAAGCTTTGGCGGCTAATTTGAGCGGCGGGCTTCCCCTTTGGCCATCAAGCAAAGGTTGTGCGTTGGGTTTGACCACCACATAAAAAAGATTTCAATGAAAAGTACAAGAATAAATAAAAGAATGATCCCAAATCTGATGACGACTACCGCAAACGAAAAACTGATAATGATTTACGGATATGCACCTGGAATGTCCGGACCCTAAATTGGGATGGTGCCTCTATCCAACTGATTGATATCTTGGAAAGATATAATTCTGATATCACTGCAATCCAAGAAATGCGATGGAAGGAACAGGGTTGCTTATGGCAAGCATCCTGTGATATCTACTACAGCGGCCATGTGGAGAAGCACGAGTTTGGATGCGGATTTATAGTTGGCAAGAGAATACGGCATCATGCCCTGCGATTCACTCCTGTCAACGAACGACTTGCCATAATCCGCTTCAAGGCTAAATTTTTTAACATAAGCCTAATATGTGCGCACGCTCCGACAGAAGAAAAAGATGACGAGACCAAAGAAAGTTTTTACGATTTTATGACAAAAAATCATGCTTGGTGACTTCAACGCCAAGGTGGGTAAGGAAAACATATTTGGTCCAACAGTCGGAAAGTTCAACCTCCACGACAACACATCCGATAACGGAATGAGGTTGATTGACTTCGTCGTAGCACGAAACATGGTCGTTAGTAGCACTAGATTCAAGCATCTCAATATTCATGAGACCACCTGGCTGTCCTAACTTACTTACTTAGATGGCTCTTGGCCGTTGATCGGTTTTGGCCTCGTCTAAGAATTTTCGCCAGCCTCTTTTGTCGTGCGCTTGCTGGCGCCAGTTGGAAACTCCAAGCGTTGTCAGTTTATCCAATGCCTGGTCTTTCCAACGGAGATGCGGTCTTCCTCGTCTGCGTTGGCCACCGCTGGGTACCGAATCCAATATTTTTTTCACTGGATTTTCGTCGTTCATTCTCTCGACATGACCTAGCCAGCGAAGTCGCTCTATTTTAATACGCTTGACTATATCGATGTCGGCATATAGCTCATACAGCTCGTGGTTCCATCGTATTCGGTACTCGTGGAGGCTGAAAAATAGTTTGAAACATTATGGAAAAAACGGTCAAAGTTCAGTTTTAGCCAAAAGCTTAAAAATTCAACTTTAGACTTAAATATCTCAAGGAAAAAACATAACATACAAATGGTTAATAAAGTATCAGATAGTTTATTTAATTATCTGTCAGATGACAAAGAAATGATTGCTTTGCATGAAATAGTTTAGTTTCTAGAGAAGAAACTCTGGATCAAAGTCTAAAAACACATCTCACCCTGTGTCTCAAAAATTCGACCTATTAGGGAAAAACTGAGTGTAGGCGTAGAATCAACATAAAAAGTTCTGATAGAAAAGTAATTCAGGTCTCTGGATAAAAAACCTTGTAGATTAGTGTAATTATAATAACTGGTTTACAAATAACGAAAAGGTGTTTGTACAATGAATATCACTATCCTTTTCTCATGTAAAATCGGTCGCTAATTCCGAAAGTTTTTTCGTTATATTTCTGTCACTCCGTTTTCGAGATATTGCCCACTGAAGGGTTTTCAACGAAATAAAAAAGTTAGTTCCACTTAATTGCATATATCTCCAGAACCAACAAACAACAGTCAAACCAAAGATATATTAAATAAAAGCTAATAAAATTTTCTACAAGCCATGCCAACATCATTTTTTGGTCGAGCTTTTAGTTTTGGCGGAATAAATTCAATTTTCGGAGATTTATCTTGGTTTTCAGAAAAATTTTCAAATAAAAAAAAATAATTGCAAATATTGTTTAGAAATCAAAATTTTTAGTTACTTTTGATATTTTTTACTAAAAGCCTGTATTTTTCAGAAAAAAATAGGCTATTGTTGAAAAAAATCTATTGATAAATGAAAAAGTTGTATTTAATGGAACGAAAGCAACTAAATTATGTTATTGTCATACATTTTATTATCATAAAATAAATTGGGTTATTGTAATATAATTTTTTATTTTGATTGTTCATAAGAATCAAATCAAGTCTTTTGCGAAAGAAAAGATAGGAACGAACAGGCCACAATAAAAACAGGTAGGCTCACGACTGAGAGTGCAACCGTCGAAACCGTCACAGCAAAACACCTGATTTCAAAACACAAACGCACAATTTGTAACGAAAGAAAATAGTAAAAATTAAGATAAACTTAAAAATAAATGAGTAAAAGACTGTGAGAATTCCAGTGTTAAAATGACCCAAATATTTTCTGCTAACTGTGCAGTGAATTTACTTTCGAAAAGAATCGACTCAATTTTAAGAATTTACTGCAAATGTCATATCTTCACTATTTTGGCATTGCGGCTGAGAACATTGGTGAATCATGGACGCCAAGTATTTTGTGTCAATCGTGCAAATAAATATTTTCTGAATGGAGCTCTGGTAAAAAACGATACATGAAATTTGATGTTCCGATGATCTGGAGACAACCGTTTGCTACCTTAACGATTGCTATTTTTGTAAGGCTAAAGTGACTGGCGTTGGAAGACACAAACGAGTGATATACGCCACTGTCCCGACTGTTTCATTGTCAGGATCTCATTCTGGTGATGTTCCATATCCTACTTGTCCCAATTCAACACGTGAAAACAATCGAAAATCCGTAGATTCAGTGGAGTCGAAAGGAACCACAGGTAGGTAGTACTATTACAACTGAAAGCAAAACTCACGTTTTATCGCAAGCTCAGCTGAATGGTTGGATAAGAGATTTGAAACTGTCAAAAGAAAAATCGGAATTGCATGCTTCTTGCAAGGCATATCCAGGTAGTATAAAACGCAACTGCGCTGCCGACTTTTGGGAGTCTAATGTCAAAATCAAATAATGCCCACTCTTATAAACTTCTTGGGGGATTTTTTGATTTTCAGAGAAAAACTTTATGCTAGCCTTTTTCTTATTTTTTTATGTGTAAGTTTGCAGTTTTTTAATGTTCTAATTATTGAATTTTGTGCTTGATGTTTTAATTGTATTTTGTAGATATTTTGAAGAACAATTTTAAACTTTTGATATTAGGTGTAAATTAATTGTAACTAAAAAAATCCCCTTTTGTTTTGTTTTTGGTGCAGAAGCAACATTGCTCATTGTCATTTCTGATTTTGACATTATACTCCCATTCAGTTTTTTCTTATTATAGTACCTGGATTAATATGCCTTGGCTTCTTGTATGCAATAATTCAACTTTTTGAGATCCGATGTTAAGGTACTACAGAAATTGTGAAAAACCGTTTGATATACACTTTACTAAGAAGAACAATATTTGCTATTGCGAAGATAGTCTTGGCTTATTTAATACCTTCGGTCAGCCAAAGAGTGGCGTTTGTTTATTGATGGCAGCATCCTGAGCTTGAAGATGGTATAACTGCATATAGGAAACAAAAAGCCACCGATTCCGAACGCACATGCAGTCAACACAAAGGAAACGTACGAAACAATTTCGAATCTATTGACATGTATTAAATATGAACAACACGACTAGAAAATATGTTCTGATCTCGAAGTCGTTGTTATGCTTTGTGGTTTACAGAGTGGCTACACAAAATACTGCTGTTTTCCCTGCAAGTGAGATAGTAGAGCACGTGAATACCACTATTATAAAAAGGACTGGCCAGAAATAATTGAGTCGAAAGTTGGAGGGAGCAACCTCAAAAACGTTCCACTCGTCAAAAAGGAAAACATAATTCTCCCACCGCTGCACATCAAACTTGGACTTATGAAAAACTTTGTCAAGGCGTTAGAAAAGAAAGCAAAGCATTCACATATTTGAAAACATTTCTTTCAAATCTTTCTGATGCCAAGATAAAAGAATGGTCTTCGTTGGACCGCAAATAAAAAAGGTGTTAAACGATCTTCAATTTGCTGGACTATTGTCATCAGTTGAAGTAGCAAAGTGGGATTCTTTTAGGAAGACTGTTTATAGCTTCCTCGGGAACAATAAAAGTGAATCTTACGAGAAAAAAGTCAACAAGTTGCTCAGAAACTATAAAAAATGGGAGTAAATATGTCTGAAAATTCACTTTCTGCACTCCCATATGAATTTTTTCCGAAGAATCTCGGTGACGAGAATAACGAACATGGGGGAAAAGATTCCACAAACAGAGAAGACAATTGAGAATGAGTACCACAGATTTTGGGACGAAAGAATGATGGGCGACTATTGTTGGTTTCTCATCAGAGAAACCGATCCCGAATTGAATAAACGACAAAACAAGAATCCTAATCGTTTGGAATTTCTGAATGATTAATTATTGAATGAATAATTATATACAATTTAAATAATGTAAATTATTAAAAGAACAATAATAATAGAGAATAAAGGATTTTATTACTTTAGATCTCATTTATTTATAGGACAATAAAATAGGAAGTCGAAAAGCATAAATAGATAATCACACAAAATTTGCAACTCTTTTTTTTTGGGAAATTTTTCTGAAAAACAAGAAAAATCCCCGAAAATTGAATTTATTCCGCCAAAACTCACAGCTCGACCAAAAACTGATATCGGCTTTGTTTTAAGAAAATTTTATTAGCTTTTATTTGATATATCATTTGTTTGATTACTCTTGTTAGTTCTGGAGATATATGCAATTAAGAGGAACCAACTTTTTTTTTCATTGAAAACCACTGTAGGGCAATATCTCAAAAACGGAGTGACAGAAAAAAAATAGAAAAATTTTTTCGGAACTAGCGACCAATTTTACTTGAGAAAAGAAAAGTGGCATTCATTGTACATATTAGCTGTCAACCAGTGTTACTATTCTCATAATTATCGTTTCTTTTAAAATTGTTGGTGTAATGGTTATTGTACCCATTATTTCGAAAATTTTGGCTGTAATTGCCATTATTATTATTTCTTTAAGAAAAATTGTGGCTCTAATGGCCATAAGAGTTGCCCCTTTTATTGTTATTTTTATTGTTATTATTGTTTTTATTATTATTATTAAATTCGTTTCTGTTATCTTGGTACCTTCTATTCTCTATATCAAAATTATTTCCGTTCCGTATGTAAAAAATTGTGTTACTGTCTATGTTTAGACTTCTTTCGACAGTGATGCATCTTTCAACGGCCTCATTTAACGTTTTTGGTGGATTTGCCAACAAAATATTTAAATTACGACAATCTTCTTTATTTTATTTATTTCTTCTACTTCAAGTTGTATTTTTTCAAAAGTTGATAATTTTTTTTATATTCTATATACTATGTATTCTATTTTTACTTTTCCTTACATTTAACTTAAGTTTTTACAACTATTAAATACTTTTATTTATTGTTTCAATGTAAATTCATTCTATTAGAATGACAAACACATTTTAGTATGTATGAAACACCCTTTGATCGTAGCACTCTACTACTATACATGCGAACGAAGCATAAAGCAAGATGCGATTGACTGACGTTTTCAGTCAATGAATGAAATAGAAAAATCAATATGTTCGTCGCGTGTGAAAAATGTACTAGAGTTTTCGCGAATTTTTTTTTAATCGTAAAAAGAGAAAAAATATCGTGCTGAAGTGCCGAAAAAATATTAAAAAAATGGTGTGAGTTTCAATTCATTGTGTTTATTATATATGAATACTAATATATTGAAAAATAATGCAAGTGAAAAAAATAATGATAATGAATAATTTATGTGTTGTTTGTGTGTGTTGTTTTTTATTTTATGTATACATAATTAAAAAAAAAAATTTGCAATTTTAATGTTTTATTTCTGATTGCATTTTAGCAACCTCAAGCTCGTCAATTTCCATCCAAATTTTTGACGCCGTCTGAAAATCCGGCGGATGCTCAGCATTTAGAGTGCTGCAATCTTCTTCCGCAGCTTTACAATTTTTCCTCCTCTTATGTGCTTCGGCTTTTCTGTCGGTGTAATTTTTAAGCGTTCTGCGTCCTTCCATTTGGCCTGACGCTGTCGGTTATCCTCCAGTGAAAACTTGTGTGGCCCTCAGCTGGCAATATAGACAGGAGCGTGCGCGTCACCATCTGGTGGTACGTACACCTCTATCTGGTTGTATTTTCCGTCCGTGTTGGGCAGGATCGCCATCTAGGGTTTGAGTTTTTATTTTAAGTGAAAAACAATGCTGTTTAGAATTTATATGCGCGGTTTAAAAATGCGGTATTTAATCTATAGAAGGCCTTGGCTTATATTTTTGCCGGCGCTTAAAAACGCCACTGGCTCTATTTTATTTTAAAAACCGGAGCAGCTGAATGCTCGAAAGCTGAAATGAATACAGCAGATGAATGCTATTTTCTGATTGATTTATTTTGTCAATTTCACTTCCTTAACAACGAAAAGAACAGATTCTTTGAATAAGTCTTTTTTGAGTTTAACATATAATAACTTAAAGTATAACGTACAATAACTTAAATAGAAGCTGTTAAAAATTTTCATGTAGGCAAAAGTGTATTACAACTTTGAGTATAAACAAGAGCTAGAGATGTGCATGTCATTAGTGTGATAGTGCAGGTGATTATGGGGTACTCTACAGTTTCACCATGCGGTGATAAAAAGGAGCCGCCCAATCTAGGAACAGACGCTGACCAACACGCCACCCACTATGGATCAGACGCAGTTGGGTTCACGGTTAACCCCGTCATCCTTCTAAAAGCCGCTTTACATTGTCCTACTGTGTGTTACGATATGTGAGATAGAAGTTATAACCGAAGTTCATCACTCTGTCATTTTTAATTTTTGTATAAAGAAATCCATATTTAATGTTGAGACTTTCGCACAGAATCCCATTACATTTTTTATAAAATTGTTTGATTTTAAAAGAAAAAATAGATAAGTCAATTCATCATTGACGACCATCCAAATTAATCGCAATCTTACTTCTATAATAGCATAAGCACAAGCGGAGACACAGTCTACAAGCTTACGACAGCAACAGCAGCCCGACTTCAAATTCTTGATTGTTTTAAAGCGACAACAACGAGCAGCTATTCTACATCCATTTTAATTTTGTATTTTAGTAAATATTCTTAAGATTCAAAGAAAAAATTTCTCGGAAAATTCTTACGGATTCAAAAGTAATAGCCGGATTAGTGAGAGCGCATTTTTATTTTTCACCTTTTTTTTCTTTGTTCACAGACTTTGAACGCGTTTATCTCGAAACCATGTTTTTCGTACTGGTTGCGGCACTAGCGGGTTCATTTTTTGACGAAATTTTTTTTTTTTATTTTTTTTAAAACTTGATTCGCTATCGTATGACACGAGCTTTTTTTAAATTTTTTTTCGATTTTTTATGAATTGTCAATATTTCGAAAAAACACACTTTCAAATTTGGAACATCACCAAAAATTGAAAAAAAATTAAAGAAAGCTCCTGTCATACGATAACCAATTTTTTTAAGAAATAAACAAGTAATTTTTTTCCAGATCGGACAATTTTTGAGACTCCCAGCGCTTAAGTGGAACCAACTTTTCAGACAACAGCAGCAGACAACATGATTAAAACATAATGAAAACAATAACACTTCTGATATTGTCGAAAAAAAGACTTTATTCAATTAATATATTTATATTTTGAAATAATTTAATGTGAAGTACTCAAGCAAGTAAACAACAAAATGTCATGTGTTTGTAGCACTACTTTAAGTAGGCTTAGGTTAATTTAACAAGTATTTAAAAAAAATAAAAAAATGCATGTAAGAAACTTTATAAATGTTATAATAAAAAAAAATCCCTTTTTGAGAAATTATTCTTATGTTGACATTACACGCATGAAGTTTAACATGCCTGTAAATGTACTATGCATTTATGACAACCATAATTTTGTTTGAGTTGATTTTGGATTGAGATTTGTGCCAGTGTTTTTGTTACAAAAAAGAAAAAATTATAAATTGAATATGGTAGAAGAGTTGGAGCCTATTATTACTGTTATAAAGATAGTGTATATAACATTTTTAGTGTATCATATATACGAGTTAGTTAACCGGTCAAAAAAAAAGTTGGTGGATACGCCCAGTGAATCTCACAAGGGAGGAAGAAGGTTTCTTTAATACTTGCTTAATGCAAATGCAATCCATGGACCACGAACATTTTTTCAAAGCCACTAGGATGAGCGTCGATAAATTTAAGCTTTTAAATTCACTCTTAAAAAAGACTTTGCAGAAGCACTCACATAGGAAACCCATTGGCCCTGAAACTCGCTTGGCAATTACAATACTGTTAGCTTTTTCAGTTTTGCCAATTTAAATACTTTTGTTATAAAAATTTTTACAGATATTTAGCTCATGGATGCTCCTTTGAAATTTTGGCATGGTCCCATAAAATTGGAATTTCAACAGTTAGAAGTATTATATACGAAACTTGTCAAACTATTTGGGATGTCTTGCATGCAATTTATTTACCAATTCCTAACGAAAGTGACTGGAAACAAATTGCAGAAAAATTTTATACAAAAACAGGAATGCCTAATTGCTTGGGCGCAATTGACGGAAAACATGTCAATATCGTCAAACCAGCAGAGTGGATCGCTATATTTTAATTATAAGAAAACATACAGCGATTGTAATAATATTTTTACTTATGTGGATGTTGGAGCTCTTGGCAGCCAGAGTGATGGTGGAATTTTTGCTCGAAGCGCTTTTGGCAAAAAAATCATCAATAATGATCTTTCAAATCCAAATGAAAAGTTTTTACCTGGCACAGAAATAAGTTTTCCTTATTATTTTGTTGGTGATAATGCATTTCCCTTGAAACCAAATCTTATGCGCCCTTTTCCTGGAAGAAATTTACCTGTTGACCGGTCAAATTTTAATAAAAATTTATCTAGGGCTCGCGTACACATTGAAATTTCATTTGGAATACTAGCAAATCGCTGGAGAGTACTACACAAAACAATACCATGTGCTACCGTTGTGTTGCACAATTTTTTAATGCTTCAAAAAGATTGCAATTATTATAACAATAATGATAAGGAATTCTTGCAAACAGAAAATCAATTACCTACTGCATCACGATTCCTTTCAAATCGCTCTTCAAATATAGCTTTTCAAATACGAAACACCTCAAAAAATTATTTAATCAATGAAATGTAGCATTTTAATGTAAAATGTATTTAATTTAATTTTATTAATTGTGTTGTTATTATAAATTGCTATTGTTTATTGTAAAATTATCTTTTAAATTCAAAAATGTTAATAATCCAAAAATTTTTAAGAATAAATTACAATAACAATTTTTTTTTAAATTTCAAGCATATTTATATTTATATTTAATTAAGTCACTTCATTAATTCCATTCGAAATTATTTTAAATTCGATAAAAAACTTATAATTAAAAATAATAATAAAAACTGAAAAATTTAACAGTGTTTTTAAAAATAAACTATAATTTTTTTTGCATTTCAGTAAGTTTCTGATACACGAATAATTTAGCAATATTAATTTCTAAATCCATCAGCTGCAGCGATGTCAAATTTGCGCTTTGTATTTTGCTTTCCAAAGCAGTAAAAAGCAGTCTTGTCGAGTTGGCCTCACCTCGTTGTTTGTCTTCATAGGTGCTGCAAATTTTGTCAATACTTTCTGACGTTTGACTGAAAAAATTAGAAAATTTTTCCTGCAAGTCATCACGCTTCCGCTTACGTGGGTTGTCTGCAGAAGTGGAGCACAGGGAATCGTCTAACATCTCTGGCGATACACAACTAAATGAACAGCTTGGTTGCTCGTTGTCTTCTATAAAATTTTAAACTGCTGCAGTATCATCGACAATTATCTCTTCATTTGGAATATTTCCATATGTTCTATCCAGAAAAAAAGAAAATAAATAATTATAAATATCACATATAACTAGTGTCCGACCGAATATTCGGTTTCGGTTTCGGTTTCGGCCATTTTCGGCCCTTTTAATCAGTTTCGGCTATTCGGCATCAATATGGCCGAAACCGAAACCGAATATTTGATCGGACACTACTAATTCGGTTCTTACATATATTTCAATGGTAGATGTGAGTTCGCTTTCATCAAAATTTTTAATGGTGTTAAGTAGAACGTGAAATTCAGTCATTTGATTGACCGTGTGGATTGGGTCCAGCACAAAACGATAAATGTAGATTTTTTTTTTAGATTATAATATTAAGTTATTTAACTTTAAATACTAAAAAGTTCCTTAAAGTGATATTAAAATGATCTCTTTATTTATTATTTTAAAGTTGAACATTAATGTTCAAATATTTATATTAATATATATAAAAATATCTTGAGATAGATTTAAAGTACTCAATAGTCAAAAAGCTTTTTAGAGATAAAATGCTTTTTCAAATTTTGTTATTCATAAAAATATTGTCTCAGCTTATTTGTTACAATAGGAACACTCTCAATTTGAAATGGGAACAGTGTCAAGAATGGTTTGTGAATTTGATAAATTCAATAATTTTTTGTTTATTTTTCATAATTTTATCAATATTTTGACATGCAAACAGTCAAAAAAATGTTTAATCTATGTTCTTCTCTGAAAAAATTATCACTTATAATTTTTATTCCCAATATTTTGGAATGTTTTGCCATGTTTCCATATATTTTGAAACAGTTTGAAGTACTTTTGACAATATTTGTGCTCACATTAGAGTAAAAATTTTAAAAAGGCTTTATCAAGGGTATATTGAAAGTTACTCATTTAAGAAGCCTTTATAAGAAATTTTTGTCGTTATTGGACGTTTATGAATACTGTTTTTGAGATTTTTTCTTTGTAAAGGCTTTATAAGAGGCTCATAAATTTTTATGAATAAAGGCAAAAGAATATTTATCGTATATATACGTTATTATAATATGTTTCAATTGTTATATATTTGAAAGCTTTTAACAATTAACAATTTAACAATTTTCAAGTAGACATTCAGTTTCGGTTTCGGTTTCGGCCGAATATTACAAAAATGGCCGAAATTCGGTTTCGGTTTCGGTTTCGGCCAAAATTTTGGTTTCGGTCGGACACTACATATAACACATATATTTATGAAATTCTCCCTTTTGGGATCTTATTTATTTAAGTTATTTATATTTTTGGATGTTATATTATTCACAGAACTCACTTTCTACTGCTTTGTACCCCATCAAGAAATGATAGCATCTCATAGAACTTCCATGGCTTCTTGGTTTCAGGAGCTGCACCACCTGAGCGTACTTGCTCCCGCTGCTTCATTTTTTTATAAGTGTCTCTTAGATTTTTCCACCGCTTTTTGCAAAAGTCACCTAAAGCGGAACGTTTTAAATTTGTTATTTTAACAAAAGTTTTAAAAACTTACCATTTGCATGGAGTATTTCACCTTTATTCTTCCATGCCTCTTCTTTTTTTATTACATTTTTATAATGAATTGATTTTTAAATATATAAAAAATCTATTTTTTTAACTTCTTCAATTAATTTTTCATCGAAATCCATTTTACCGAAAATGTCCATTTTGAACAAAATTATTTCTTATTTATTTCGTATTTTGTTTTGAATTCACATAAATGTAACACAGACACAATAAATAAAACGTCAGAATATACTAAAAACTAAACAAATTACATTAAACACAGCCAATTCTTAGCAAAAATATGGCAACATTTATGCTACTCAGAGAGAAATCCGCCAGCCGCCGTAGCAAAAATAGAATAGATTCTATTCTGGCGTTTTTCCGTCGCGGATTCGCCCAGCGAATTAATTTTTGCCGACTGCATGCGTTTTCATGCAATCTGCTGAACGGCGAATCCGCCAGCCGTCGACCGCTTTGGTTCTGTTCGGGTTCTATAAGTGATTTTTGTGCACAAACAAAACAAAAAACCTAGTAAGTTGTATCTTCGACTTGGCCGAAGTTAAAATCCCCCACGGCCGATTCGTAAGGGTTCAAAATCTTAAATTATAGCTCTTTTTGTATGAGATTCCAAACAATTTTACTATTTTGATGACGTCTAAAATACAATTTTGGGCAAGTGTGGGAGGTGGGCGTGTTAGTGGGTGGATGATCCCCATTTTTTCAACTCACCTCAGTTTTGACATAGAATACACAAATACCGAATTTAAGTTTTGTAGCTTTAAAATGTGCTTCTTTATGTACCTTTAATTATTTGTTTGTATGGGAGGTAGGCGTGGTTTTCATCCGATTTGTTTTGTAGCTTTGAAATGTGCTTCTTTATGTACCTTTAATTATTTGTTTGTATGGGAGGTAGGCGTGGTTTTCATCCGATTCAGCCCATTCTAGAACTTGATCTTCGCATTTTAGAAATAAGCTCAAACATCGAATTTTATTGCGATAGTTTGAAAATTACAGCTGTAATCGTTTCGACAGACAGGCGGACACACAGACGGACATGGCTAAATCAACTCAGGTGGTGGTTATGATCAAGAAAATATATACCAGCGATACAGATATGGGAAACTTCCATGCGAAAGGGATAGCATTATGTGCTCCTTATGTCAAAAATCGTCAATACTAATGCAAATGCTTTAACTGTAGTAGTAAATTTTTCACCACAATTCTCAAAGAAAAAACTTTTTCGCGTAAAATTTGACCACTAAGACGTAAAACTTCCACCATGGCTTGAAGTAGTGACTACATTCAGCAGACTCTATTGTTGACAGCTTGTCACTGATGTGTAGGATTTTTATGTCGCTGTTGCCACTCAATTTAGCAAACAATTCATACTATTAAGTCATATCTGCTTACAGATCAATAAATTAATTATATTTTCATATATTTAAATAATTCTTCACCTTAAATTCAATAATATGCAAATAAAATATGCGCTAAAACTGCAAGAACATATGAATTTGTTATTAATATCCCAAAAAATTTGACACACGGTCCTGTTTTTCAATTTCTAGCGTTTTCCTTAGAAACATTATCATAGAATAACAGCGCTAAATTAAGTTTCGCTCCTTGAACAACTGTGTCCCTTGAATGCGGCCACTGTATTTTATTTTAATCTACCACGGTCTGATACCTGAGAGCAGTGTTGCATAAAAACGTAGTTTTGTATAATTTGGAGTAGGCTTTTATGGCAAAAGTACGCATTTATGTATGTTGTGTATTAGTACTAAGTATTATATTTGGAGAACTTCTACATAAGTCGTGTCTATATATAGGCAACGTTATGCAAATGCAACAGCGTTTCATAAAATTTTATTTGCATGTAGATATCAAATTCCTAATTCAAATTAAAAGTAATAAATTAAATTCATAATAATGGTATTAATGCAATTCCGAATATTTTCCGAATATATATCGGAAAATATTCACTGTTTTTGCATGAGGTACTTTTTTGTATGTTTTGGTTAGTGCCGTATGTCAATCAGCTGTTCTTTGAGTTGTATTGAGAAAATGCCAACTTTGGTTTAGTTTATGAGCTGAAAAATAAATAAATGGTATAAATAATTTTAAGACAAAGAAATTCGATATAAATTTTGTGGCGACAAGGAATAACCTCTAAAGTCGATTAAAGACAATAGCGTTTTCTCGCAACGAAATGCAATAAATAGTTCGCAAGTTTGTATGGTTGTACCTTGAAATTAAATGCTTGATGTCATCAAATCTAAGCAGAAAAATTCAGGGTACCCTTGATATTGGATAGCAATTTCTATATTAAAAATGCTCTGCTGAAATTTTGAAAATGCGTTTAGCTTGTATTCCTTGTCGGCATAGAATTCTGTATATTTTGACAACTGATAACATTTCATTTGTTGTGCAATAAGATTCTCAAGTTCGAAGATTTTTAATTTGTATTACATATTGTTTTTATTAAATTTTTTTTTTGCTTTTATTTCAGAAAATTAATCAACTGATCCATGTCACACACAAATGTGTTATTTATGTTTCAATGCTGTTTCTTTATTTTTATATTCTGGATAAACAACATTCTAATCAATTTTCTTTTTAATCCGGATTGAATAAAGAAATACGGACCTAATATCACAGCAACTCTTATTTAATAGTACGTTTTTTTTTTGCAATACAACCCTTTCTCTGTACTTAGACGAATTGACCACGATTTTTGACAATCAAATGAATTTAATCTGATTGGATATATTTGTGTTTGATTTCTGATTTAAATAATTCTGAAAGAATTATTGTGATACGTTGTGATATTTTAATTAATTTGTGCTCATTTTAGTGCAATTGCGACAAGACAATTATGGCGAGACGATGCATTCTTGAAGCTTGAGTGGAGGACCACACTTTAAGTTTCCTGACGGAATCGAACCAGAGAGTATTGATAGGTAAGTAAATGTCCAATTGGATGATATATAATGTTAAAATGTTTATGTTTTAATTATTATTTGTTAAATATATTGATAAAACAAAATTAATTTTAAATTGGCGCTAATTTCGTCTGGAGCATTTTGGCGGCAGTGTTGTACAACTTTGAAAGTGTTGTAAAAAAGTGTGATTTTGAAAGAAATCATAAACAAAATGCTAAAAGTCGTTTTATAGACTTTTCTAACTTGAAAGCTTTGAATAACTTTAAATTTTCCATATAATTATGAAAAAGTTATTGATAGCCCTCTAGTTATAATATTGACCCTAAGTTTTCAATAATAATAAAAAAGAATTTGTAAACTTTGTCAAGTAAAAAAAATAAAGTTTTTTCGAATATTTTATTGCGATCATTGCTGATTGAGTTATCGTGGTCATTATTATTAATATTTATATTGATTATTAATATAAATGTATATAAATAAATACAAATAATATAGTATAACACGTTACAGATGAAGTTATATATTTGACATATACGCACGGTATATATTATATAACACCCACTGGATGCACTGATACCGGCAATTGAAGAAGCAGTCGCGATTGCTTTCCGTTATTTTGTTTGTTTCAACGCTTGATTGAATTTTCTGTTATTCCTACAATAACATAAGTAAGACCCGTTAAAGGTGCGTCACATACAACTTTTTTAAAATATATTTGTTGGAGAATGGTGATTTTCTTAAAATAATGGATGCTGTTATATTATTTTGATTTATTTTTGAACGCTCCTTTGTAACCAACATGTCTGCTTTCATAACATTATTTGTTGTTGATTTCTACTTTTGTATATATAAATGCTTTTAATGTTGACTTTATTTTAATTTATAATGCTCTTTGTTTTGCTTCATTTATTATTTTAAAATTATTAATATTATTTTTTTATTATTCTCATTTTGTTTGGCGGTTATTTTTATTTTTATTTTATTGGAATTTTGCTTTGCAGGGTATGCTCATGAAGTAGTTTAATTTCTTATCTTTTATCTCAAATAAAATTTATCTCATTTCCTACTCATTTTAGTAAAATGAGCTAGATATTCAAATGAGAATGTTTGGGAAATGAGCTAATTACGCATCTCTAAATGAGCTAATTGCATAACATTATTTGAATTTGGAATGCTTTTTATTTTTATCAATTTATTATCTTAAACTTATAAATATTATTTTTATACTCACATTCTTTATTAATAGTATTTATAAGTATAATTTCATAATCCATATAAGTTGCTAAAATACATTTCTTGTATTTTATCTTTTTCTTCAATAGAAGAAATCAATGGTTCAGGCTCCTGGGCCTTAATGAGTATACTGAAGTAAGGCCGAAGATAGTGTATGCATACCACATACACTTTTCGTTAAAAATGCGTGGGAAAAACAGGCTGTACCGGAATGCTGTTCCAGACCAAAATTTAAATTTGATTAATGTTTTACCCTCACTTACAGTAGAAGGAGATTCAGGATTATTTGAAGTGAACGAAAGTTCACTTAATTTTGTTCCTCAGTTGACTTCCACTCCTTCCAAACTCCTCGAAAAATTAGTTTATTGGAACAAAATAAAATTTTAAAAAGAAAATTAGAATGCACACAAAATGAGTTAAGACTAAAAGAAAAAGAATTGCAAATTAAAGATAGCAAAATAAAAATTAAAGAAAATGAATTGAAAATTAGAGACAGTAACTTAAACATGAAAGAAAATATAATTGGGATTCAAATTAATGAATTAAAAATGCAAGAGGCACAGCTAAAAATTAAAGATGATGAGAATCAGAAATTAAAAATGGAAAACAAGGTTTTGCTTTCCGAAATTTGTAGCAACCGTCAAGTTGCCATTAGTGGCGAGGCTAATGTGCAACAAACTGAAGAACTTTTTGGAAATCTTCCCCCAAAATTAAAATTCTGCATGATAAATGCATTAAAGAATAGTCGTCATCATCCGAATGGTCGCAGATATGACGACCATCTCAAAACTATTGCTTTGGGTGTTTATTTTTTACCTCCTGTATTGTATAGATACTTAAAAAAACCAATGAATTGGCCGGAAGAAAGAACCCTTCGCGAATTCGTAACTTCGTTTCTATTTCTTGCGACGAAATGTCGCTAAAAGTTCACTTGCAGTATGATAGGCGTAAAGATATAATTGTCGGACTCGAAGATTACGGAAACGAGAACCGCACTTCAAGAACGTCAAATAGTGTCATGACGTTGATGGTCCAAGGCATTGGCGGAATGTCTTGGAAAGAACCATTTGCATATTTCC
Organism: Tetanocera ferruginea; assembly: GCA_958299015.1. NCBI lineage: Eukaryota > Metazoa > Arthropoda > Insecta > Diptera > Sciomyzidae > Tetanocera > Tetanocera ferruginea. The sequence continues at coordinate 74,384,596 of OY282641.1, read as the reverse complement.
TTGTTCATGGGGCTTGCAAAGGTGACATCATAAAAAAATACGTTTTTGAAGCTATAACCCAACTTCAAAGTATAAATTTGTACCCATGTCATTTCGTCTGTGACCAAGGGAGAAATATTGTCAATTTTGCTAAAATTGTGGGAGTAACTGAGGAACATCCCTTTTTTACAGTTAATGAGCAGAGAGTTTATTTTTTCCACGACTCCCCTCATCTGTTAAAAAGTAGCCGGAATTGCTTAGAAAATTGCTTCAAAAAATACCATATTTTTAATGGGTGCACCAGTGAGTTGGCATGACATTGTTCATTTCTACAATGTAGACTCTACGTTGTCAATAAGGTGTGCACATAAACTTACTCCAGCCTATATCAGTCCAAATACTTTCCAAAAAATGAGCGTACGATTAGCTGCTCAAGTACTTAGTAATACTGTTGCTTCTGGGATGAACGCTTTATATAGCTCAGGTTTTATAGATGCTTCGAAAGCGCCAACCACTCCCAACACTGCAGAATATATTCTTTTTTTTGATAAACTCTTCAACATTTCCAACAGCTGCAGTGAAGATGTTATTTTTCCATCAAAAAAAATTTACACCGAATCCCAAGAGCAGTTAAGTTTTTTCGAAACAGCTAAATATCTTTTAAATTCGATGACAATTCAAGACGTTCACGGGTCTGATGTAAAAAATGGATTTTCTTTTATAAAAGGCTGGCTCTTAAATATAAATAGTTTAAGGCAACTGTGGCATTTTTTAAGGAATAACGGCTTTCCTGCCATTAAGACGAGAAGACTGTGCCAAGATGAACTTGAACATTTCTTTGGCCATAAAAGAAAGGGTGGTGGTAATTCTTCAAGAATAACCCCACATATGTTTACTTGTTTATTCCAAAAACGTTGGGGCTTGGATTTCGTTGATTTAGTCGTTGCAGGAAATTGCGAGCCCTCTACTGATTTAAATGTTGTGCCAGCATTGTCGATAAATAATGTTCTGCAAAGTATATCTAACGACACATTAATCCAAGATCAGTCTTGGCAAAATTTCCAAGGCTTGCCACGACCAGAACATTCATTTATACCGACAGTGCAAATTGATATTGATATTAACGAAACAAAATTTTTAAAACAAAATGCGTTTGCCTATGTGTGTGGCTGGTTATATTTGAAGTTATATAAGCAACACAATTGCTTAAATCTTTTGCCGTACTTTGGAGAGGAAATCATCTCGGACGAATTTCTTTTCACGATTGAAAAGCAATGTGAGAAATTCAATCTAATTAAACCTCCGCAAGATTTATTTCATATATTCAAAAATTAGACGACCGATTTTGTCAATTGTTTGACGGCGCTTGCCACAGGATAGGACTGAGTCAGTTACTATTCACGAAAATGCGAGACATAGAGCCATTCTTTTGTTGCGATAACTGCGACAGTAATACTCTATTAGCGTTTTTTGTAAGGGTCAGAATATACTTCCTCCTTAAGTTCTTTAATCGAGAAGCCACTGAACCTAATTTCAGAAATAAAATTTTGCGTGTCACACACCTTTAAGTCTACATTAAAATATTTCGGCATTTTTGCCACTTTTTACCATCCTTGTTTTATTTATATCAATATCAAGAACACGTTTATTTTTAATTTTCTTGGCGACCCGTGTCGCCCGGGATTAATTACCTTTGTCAAAGTTTATAGCTTTTTTAAATTTAAATTTTCGATTATTTTTTATTTTCATTAGCGACCCGTGTCGCCCGGGATTAATTACCACTCTCAAAGTTTATAGCTTTTTTAAATTTAAATTTTCGATTATTTTTTATTTTCATTAGCGACCCGTGTCGCCCGGGATTAATTACCACTCTCAAAGTTTATAGCTTTTTTAAATTTAAATTTTCGATTATTTTTTTTTTCATTAGCGACCGTGTCGCCCGGGATTTATTTAAAAATTTCCGTTAAAAATATTTGAAGATGTTTGAACGGGTTCTTTTTGTATCACTGCGAAGTTCATTAAGAATTCTATTGATCTCCTTCTGCTTAGGTTGTAGGGTATTTTTTATTCTTTCTTCTCTTTTCAGGATTTACTTTTTTATCGTTCTCTTATTTTTTCTTTCTTTCCAGGATTTACTTTTAATTGTTTTTTTTTTCTATTTTTAGGCAGAAGATATAATTATTTTATGCATATATACATAAATTTAGTATATATTGTAATGGTGATATAGGCCTAAAGGGGAACCGAACACCAAAAAAAAAATCGGTAACGCGCCATAATGCATACCTCAAAGGTGGTGCGGAAATGCGTTTTGTTATTATTTTATTTTTATGTATAGAAAATAAACTATTATAAAAATAAGTCTTTTATTAACAGCACAAAAATTCTTATAAACAGCCAAAAGACCAACAACAGCAAATGCAACCACCATCAACTGCCACGCCTATTCCAAAGGCGTGATTTTTCATCTATTGTTTATAAACAAATAATTGTTTCGTGTTGGAAGAGAATTTAATTGCTTGATTAAAAAACAGATCGAAGAACCGGATTGTTGAATAATTTGGGCCCTTTTTAACATACATTTTAAATATTTGAAATCTTTTTATTTATATTGACTTTGCTTTTGTACGCGTACAAACTGAAAAATTAAATATATACAATACAGTATTGATTTATTGGCTAAGCATTAATTTTTATTATTTTTTTAATTATTTCCTAAAAAGCAATAAACAAAAATGATTACTTTTCTTATAAGTAAGATGTTCTGTTGTGGCTAATTCGCTACCGAGTTTTCTCTTATTTTCTTGGAGAAGAGCTGGACATTGATGCTGTTATCGTTGACTGTGAACCGAAATCAGTAACATCTTTCGAGCAAGTGTCAATAGAGCTATCCGTAGAAGGCCTTAGGAAAGAACTAATTGCAGCGTTTGTCGGCAACTCATTTTGTGTAACTGAACGATTGAGAGACAAATCTGAAAATGTTAAAGAAAATATTAGGATATCATAGAATAATAGGGCTAATTATCAGCGTAGCAACTAAACTTACGGTCTAAGCGTTCTCTGTTTGCCGAATGTTTTGTCTGCAAAACTGCAAATTTTAACACGATAAAATTTCGAGCCTCTTGTAACGCGATAACGATTTTCATCCTTAAATAATAATAAAAAAAGCAATTATAAACATTTCAATCTTGTTGATATTAAAACAAAATAACTTACCTTACTTACCATCTTCTGGCGGTGCTGGAAAACGCAAGTTAAGGTCAGGCAAACTATCGGCAAGAACAAAGTAAAGACTCTGCGAGTCTTGCACAACCATTAATTGTCCGTGGCGTATACTCCAAACCACGAAGACAATGTTACCTCTGCTGCATGATTCGAGAGCAATGTACTTGTGACCATAAGTGTTCGATTTTGAACGTGGCAATGAGCCTACCACACATGCCTGTTCATATACGCTACTCCAAAAACAAGAAATGTTCTAGTCAAATCGGGTTGACAGTTGTAACAAATGGTACACTTAAAAATAAGCAATTTTTGGTTTCATTTTCTAGAAAAGATCAGAAAGTACTATTTCAGCAATGCATGTAACTCAGCAACGGAGGTCTCCATTTCAACTCGACGTGACTTCTCTATTGTCAATTCCTCTTCCAAACGGCACTTGTCTCTACTTAAATTTATATTTTTCTATTTTTTCCCTGAGCCAGCTGTTGCCGTTTTCATTGGCAAGTGAATCGAGCCGGGTCTTAAGTTGATAATTTTCTTTTGTAAGCATGAGATCCTGCTCTCGTATCATATCCAATTGCTTCTCTTTGTCCTCAAGCATATCCTTTAGTACACTTACATTAGCCATCACAGACTCCGAATTCATTGGGAATATTTTGGACTGCCATATAGATTATTTTGCGCTTACTTGTAGTGCTATCTTGCACTTATGGCGATCCTTAACGAGCTCAGCGGATAAGCTCGTCTCGGTTATCATATTGATGCATTCAATACGTTTCTGCTTAATGTCATGGACTAAAGTGAAGATCCCGGCGAATAGGAGGAAAGATGAAGGCGACCGTGAGTTGTGGTCGGATGCAAAGTCCTCATCATTGTCTGCTAAGGAATTCATCATCATCCTCAGCATGGCTATGTGCTGTGTTCCACCTACATGAAATATATATCATATAAATTACTTAATTAATTGATTTGTAAGAAAAATACATTACCAACAGAATGCTTGAAATAAAATGAATCAGCTGCCAGAATTTGACAACACTTGACAGATAATGTGGTGAATTCACATACACAATACGTGAGTGCCTGAAAAAATAGGTAGAACAAGCACAGCTATCAAGCAAATTTTTTTTCTTTTCAATTAAAACGAAGTTTCCCATCTCTTTATCTCTGATATATACTTTTCTTTACCAAGCATGCCTCCTTATGAGAGTTACACACCAAGGTTGCATACGTACGTACTTTCGTACCATTTTGAATACGTTTTAATAATTTAATAATTTAAATACGAAGTATCAACTTTTTCGTATTAGTACAGCTTTATTTTTCCCCTCTCTTAAGAGCCAAATAGACTACACAGACAGTCGCAACAAACACGTGTTTGTTGCGACGGTCTAATAGTGTATTTGGTTGTTTGAAGGACTGTTCAGATGTCTGACAAAAATTAAAATATTTTAGTGGTATTCATGCAATGCCGAATATTTTCCGATGCCGTATATCGGAATATTTTCGCTGTTTTTGCATGAGGTACCTTTTTTTGTATTTTTCGGTTAGTGCCGTATATCAATCAGCTGTTCTTTAAGTTGTATTGCAAAAGTGGCCACTTTGGTTTAATAAATGAACTGAAAACTAAAAAATTAAACAAATACATAAATAGTTTCATAATTAAGATGAATTCAAAGAAATTCTAGATAAATTCTTTTATTATTCGACAACTGACAACATGCAATTTGTTGTTTTAAAGGTTTCTCAAGTTGAAAGTTGAGTAAGAAGTTTTTAGCTTGTAATAAATATTGTAAAATATTTTAAAGGTGGCAACAACTCTTTGCCGAAAGTTTTCGGCGCTGTTTTCGCATCAAAATCGTGAGGAAAACTGGGAACTTTGCCGTATATCAAATTCCATACAAATTTTGACAGTTGATATACGGTGCTTACGCTTTTTCCGATTTTCGGCATATTCGGCACGTTTTCGGCATTGCATTAATACCACTTTTAATTTTCGGTTGTGTCTGACGGACCGTCTGTGTAGTGTATGGTGAAACCTCACAGACTTGCGAAACTTTTGTTGTGCACAGACGTGTTGCAGCGAAAGAAAGGATAAATTAAGCTGAATTTATTGAGCTTTTTAAATCCTTGCCGTCACTTCGGAGGGTTGAAAGCAAAAAGTATTCTGAAAAAATAGTAAAAATGAATTTGAAATGTAAGTGATGAAAATAAAGATAGAAATCATGAAGCACCGCTGTCCTCACTCATCGCGCAACAAAAGTGAACTAAAAAACCAAGTCTGCGTGCATGAAGTCTGCGTAGTGTATAGTCGTTACAATGACAAGAAAAAAACCATCTGTCTGACCGACAGTCTGTGCAGTCTATTTGGCCCTTTATTTATCTTCTTTTCGTGTTGCCAAACAATTTCGGTTTTACTTTCACGCTAGTTATATGGTAGCACTTTAAAGCTTTTGCAAGATTGTTTACGTATTGGATGTAAAGAATTCCCAATGAAAAATTTTTCAAAGAGGAAAGTGTGAGAAATACTAAAATGAAGGATGTACCAAAATAGGAAAGTACTTCGTACCATCCAGCTTGTATGAAATTTTCATACAAATCAGATGGTACGAAGTACGTCCGCTCTTGGTACTTCCTTCATTTTTCGCATTCATCACACTTTGGTCTTTGCTTTCAATTTGTTTACAAACATTGGTGGTAGATACATGAAAATAAGCAATGTTGCCATGTGGAGCAATTTTATTGAGTATAGATTTAAGCGCTGTTAGCATTAGCAATCTTGAAGGACACTAAAAATTCAACATTTTTGAGTGATAGTTCTTAGTGACCGAATTATCATACATGCTCAAGCTCAAACCGTCATTCAACATATGAAATTCGAGCAATATAAATTGTAATAAGAAAAGTGGTTGCGCATCTGAAAGAAGGAAACCGTATAAAAAAAGCAAATGTGATGGGTTAAAGAAAAAATTTTCACGTGTATTTAAATTAAAATAATTAAATAATTAATAATGCTTTTTCTTATTGTTACTATTCTTTTCTATTTTTATAATTAAAATTAAAAATATATCACATAAGAAGCTGATAAATATTGTTCAAACATATAAAACAAATTGTTCATTTGAAGACGTAAAAATAAAGATATAAACAATTATATTAATTAAAATCACACTTTTTATATATGCATATTATTCGTAGCTCTTGAAATGATGTATTTGATGTGTCCCAGAGGCAAGGTTTAATTTTATAACATCACACATATATGTGGGTGTATCCACAAATGAATATTGTCGCCAGTTGTGGTGATGTATCCAAATAAAAATATTTTTTATTTTTATCTAAAATTTATTTTTTTATAATTTTATTTAACATTTATTTTTTTGATATGTTTTTGTCGAACACAATTTTCATAATGATTTAACAAATGAAAATTTTTGATTAATAATACTTCACAATATTTTGATTCTTAGATAATAGTTTTTTTGGATAAATATGAAAGTGTATATTTTGTAAAGTGTGTGTTTTGCATGATGTGATGTTGCTGTTTATATGTGGTGGTATTGAGTCACCACATTATTCCAGTAAATCAAAATTTACTGGAGTATTTATTTGTTTCCTCCGAATCAAAATGGACTTTTGTGGTTTGTGTGGCGAGGGAAATGTCTTGGCCATGTCTGTGCTTATGGAAGTTGATTTGAATCTGTCCATGTTAACTTTAACTGTGGAAAATGTTTGCCTCTAAGTGGTGTCTAAAATGTTCAATTGTTAAAAAGATAGCAAGTAATTCTCGATAGAATGTACTGTATATTATTTCTGCGAGTCAGTGTTTTGAAAAGAAAGCTAATGGTCCAAGTATACCATGTGTGTTCTTGTGTTACTGCTCCGTCTTCTGCTGTATTGGATGCATAAACAGCAATTGATAGTTTTGCTTTACTATTTAATTAGTATTTGCGTAGCAAAACTATCTTAGATTGTTGCAAATGCATGCATGCGAATGTATGTAAGGTTGTGTCTGTCCACTGTAAGTGATAGTTTTTATTTTAAGAGGCGTTGGTAATCATTTCGTATAATCTAGTTGTGTGTATCTTAAATGTGTCCCTAGGTATGGTGTAGTGCCTACGGAGTAAAACGATCGGTTTCCTCCGACCCGATCGTTTGCCAACCGTGTATGAAGCTAAGTGTGTAGTGTTATTATATTTACGTATTATTTAAGTAACGTCTGCTTATTGTTGACGTTGCTGCCGCCGTTGACGTCGCTGCTACTGTTGACGTCGCTGTTCTGTTGACGTCGCTGCCACTGTTGACGTCGCTACCAATGTTGGCATCGCTGTCACTGTTGGCGTCGCTGCCACTGTTGGCGTCGCTGCCGCTGTTGACGTTGCTTCCGCTGTTGCTGTTAGCGTTACGGCCGTTGTTGGCGTCGCTGGTTGATGTCGCTGTTGACGTCGCTGTTATCGGAGCTATAATAGTCAGCAGCGCTAGTTGATGTATTTGCTGTTGTTGTTTTAGTAGCAAGTTTCTTTGACGTTGTTGAGTTGCGGCTGTGATTATGACTGAGTTGGCGCGTTTTTTGATAGTAATTCAACAAGCTGCTTTTACTCCGTTGCGGTGTCGCCGAGTCAATGCAATTGTTTACTGTTGTTGCTTCTGTATTGGTGTGATAGCTGCTTGACGGTACACCGGTATTGGTGTTAAGGGTGAGCGTGCGACGAGTAGACGAGAGCGTGTGAGCTGTTGCTGCTGTAACGACTTGTGCTTGGTTCTTCGGGTGAGACGGGTTTTGAGCGTGTTCGCTGTGTTACGCAGTCACTAAATAGCTCGTTAGTTACTGTTGCTGTTGCTGATGCTGCTGCTGCTCCAATTGATGTTGATGACGCTGGTAATGATTTGTTATTGTAGGGTGTAGTTTGAAAATGAAAGTAAGTGATTTTGCTGTTGCGTTTTTACGATATGCGCGTAATTTTTCAAAACGTGAAGAGTAGTTTGATCTTCCTGCTGCTGTAGATGATGCTGCTGCTGAAGTTGATGAAGTCGCAGAAATGCTTTGCAACTTTGTTGCTCCTGGTAGGATCGCCAGTTGTGGGGGGTGTCCACAAATAAAATTTTTTTTTTATATTTTTTTTATACATATATATTTTTTATAACTTTTTATTATAAAGATATTTTCAAAACTAAAAATGAAAATTAAAATATTTGAATACAAAATTTTTGATAACTTATTAATAAAAAATTAATTTTGAAGCAAGTAAAAAGTGTAAAGTGTATTTTGAATTGATTGTGTTAACTCTATGTAGTGTTTATGTATATGTAGTGTGTGTGAGGACACAACATATATATTCTTAACAGAAATTGTTGTCCGCATCCATCTTCACGTTGCTAAAATAATAGTTCACTGACGCTTTTCGGTACACTTTAGCAGTAAAAAAAAAATATGGCCGCTGACTGACACTCAACCACCAAAAATTTTTGTGGTTGACTGTAGACTGACGAAAAAGAATGGCCACACACACGAACTTGCTTAAAAAAAGATATTTGAGCATAGGTTGTGTGTGTGGCGATTTTGTTATTGTTTTACCTCAGTCAATTCGAGTTAAAAGCAATGTTAATCCAAAAACATGTCTAGCACTAAAGCATAGTACTATGTTCGGCTTCACGTGAAATTCCACTCAAATCTCCATACAAAAAATGACAGCTGTGAAACAACCGTGAACATTTCACAACTTTTTCGTCAAAGCTGTACTATGCTTCACTGGTGAAAATCTAGTACTATATTCTGCAACATGCATCTAGCAACATTGTTTTCACGGCAATTTAATTGAACCGACCATTTATTTTGCCGTGAAAAGTGACAATTGCCATTTCATTTAAGTGGAAGTGCAAGCAAAAGAACAATGCTTATAATTGAAATGATATTTTTGTACTATTTCTAAAGTTTTGCAATTAATAATTGCAGTTGTTTGAAATTGTAAATACGGATGCACCTTTCCGCGGCGTTGGCGGTCGCAAAACTTCGCAGCTTGCAGACTGCCATAAACAAATGACTTGTTCTGCTCCAAAACAAACGACATGCATACTTGTATAAATATTTATTTTGTATTTATATAATCACAAATATGAAAATTAAAGAACTTAAATGATTTTCTGCTTTTCCTCTAATAAATTGTGGCTGTTTATTTACATCTTGTCGAAATTCGTAAGCTGATCATCAGCTGTTCGTTCGCAACAAAATATCTGTCAAAATTTTCACGCAACAATTAATGGCTGTTGCCAGTGAAATTTCACGCAATCGAGCATAGTACTAGGCTTAAGTTCAAATGTAAAGCTGTAAATATTGATGAATTTGTAACTTCAGCTGATTAGGCATTTAGTAAGAATTTAAGAAAGGTTTAAACGTGGAACCACTGCCTGGGTAGGATTCGAACCTGGGACCTCTGGTTTGGCAGCTTTGCACGCTTAATTTTCGACTTACGAGGTCACCTAGAGTCAATATTGAAATATTTATTGATTAAAACGTATACATTTAATAATCTCGTCATTGTAAAATTTTAAAAATAAAAATAGGATGGCGATACGATTGGTACATAATGCATGAAGACATGACAAAAATGGAGAATGTCTACACGATTATTGAGTGGAAATCTTCATGAAGTCAAGGAATTGTATTGATATATATTTTATTATATTTGTTTTTTAGGATCTTTTTTTTTTTGCTTGCATATATTCTCTACCTGTTTATTGTATAGGGAACAATTTTTATCATCTGTACAGACCCTTTTTATATTATCCATATATATTTTATTATTTCAAGAGTACTTTTTATTTTTGTCCGATGCAACCCTGTTACACACGTCGTGACAAAATTAATATACCCTTACGCAGTACACGTGGGGGTATAAAAACCAAGTAAAAATTTACAGTTATCTAATACTACGTTCACATTAATGATCATCATTTCAATAAACTGCCTTCAAACTAGCTGTTCATAATTTATTTTGAAATTTCAATTACAAGTCGCATAATTGTTTATCTTATTTAATTTTTGCATTTTTGGATGTTAATTTGGATGAATATTTATGATAAATTACTTAATTTCGAAGTAATTTCATTGACAAATTTCCCACTGGGATGGAAATGTGGTCGGATGGAATGTGATGAAATTAGAAACAAACCTAAAAACAAAGTGAAGTACGACATGTCAAAAAAAAAACAAAACAGATTCAAGCTCAAAGGTTCTTTCGAGCGTATTGTGTGAAAGATTGAAGCCGCATACCAAAACACTGATTGGACCTTATCAGTGTGGCTTTCGTCCTGGCAAGTCCACCATAGACCAGATTTTTACACTACGCCAAATCCTGGAAAAAACCCACGAAAACCAAATCGACACCCATCATCTCTTTGTTGATTACAAAGCTGCGTTCGATAGCCCGATTCGGGATTGCCTGTACGCAACAATGTCTGAGTTCGGTATACCTGCAAAGTTGATTAGGCTCTGCAAGATGACGTTGAGCAATACATGCAGCTCCGTCAAGGTAGGAAATGACCTCTCCGAAACCTTTAATACCGAACGAGGTTTCAGACAAGGCGACCCGCTATCATGCGATCTCTTCAATTTCATCATGGAGGGGATCCTACGAAAGGCAGGTGTACATCGAAATGGCACCATTTTCTACAAAGGTGTCCAGCTCCTTGCGTATGCTGACGATATCGATATTATCGGCAGAACCAAGAGAGATGTAACCGCTGCTTTCGCCGCTATCGAAAAGGAATCAGCCAAAGTGGGTTTGACGGTGAACGAGGGCAAAACAAAGTATATGCTGTCTGCAAATAGGGAAGTGCGGCGTCTAGGCTCCCATGTTACAGCAGGCAAATATAACTTTGAAGTTGTCAAGGAGTTTACTTACCTTGGCACCGCCGTAAACAGCAACAACAATGTCAGCCTGGAGATAAAGCGAAGAACAACAATTGCTAATAGGTGCTACTACGGGCTAAGTAAGCAATTAGGTTCCAGAGCCCTCTCTCGATCGACAAAACTAACACTCTACAAGACGCTCATCATACCTGTGCTTCTCTATGGCGCTGAAGCATGGGTGGTATCGCAAGCAGATGCAGCCGCTCTTGGGGTGTTCGAGAGGAAAGTTCTTCGCAAAATCTTTGGTCCTGTTCGAGTTGGCGACGACTATCGCATTCGAATGAACCACGAACTGTACGAGCTCTACGACGACATTGACATAGTCCAGCGTATAACAATTCAGCGACTACGTTGGCTGGGTCATGTCTTTCGTATGGATGAAGAAGCTCCAGCGAAAAAGGTGTTTGAGGCGAAAGCCGAGGGTCGACGACGAAGAGGAAGGCCATGCCTCCGATGGATTGACCAGGCCGAGGAAGCCCTTACCGCGCTTGGTGAAAGAGATTGGAGACGGCGCGCGCGAAGCAGAGACGCCTGGCGAGACCTGATGAAGTCGGCCGTAACCCGTCAACGGGTTGTCATGGCCACCTAAGTAAGTAAGTAAGATTCAAGCTCACTTTCTTTTTCGTTGCTTACAACATCCCACATTCTATCACATATTAAATATTTTGACATTTAGTAACATACAACAGGACAATGCAAAGCGGCTTTAAGGCCCTAAAAATATGCCTCTGCGGGTCCATGAATAAATCTATAAAAAAATCAAAAATAATTGGCTTTATAATAAAAGGCTTTTTTGAGTTGTTTTTACTTCCTTTGATAATTATTTACTTTATGTTGTCCTATAAAAGAGCTAGCTCTAAGTTCTCTATAAATAAATAAATAAATAAATAAATAAAAAATTAATAAATATGAAAGAAATTATCCTATCAATCTCCGAACACTCGCCTTATCTACTATCGCGGTATTGAGACCTTTTCACTGTAGGACTTACGCGCGATGTCGACTAACAGAAAACACTAGACCCAGATGCTAAAAAAAAAACTATAATGATGTAACTATAATAACTCAAAAATCTAGAACTTAACCAGCAGTCCAACTTATCTAGATAATGCGTCGCAGCAACGATCGTGGTTCTAAGACATAGCGCTGCAGGACTTACGCATTATCTCTAGACAAATCTGATCTACTATAACCCCGTCCCGAGTGAGCTCATACTCAAAAATTTAATACTAAAACTCGAAGAAATCAATGAAATAACTAAAATCACTAAAAAATCTAGAACTACACCAGCAACTTAACTAAAAAATACATACCAACAACAGTCATGGTTCTAATACCTTAGCGCTGCAAGACTTGCGCATTATCTCCAGACAAATAGGATCTGCTATAATCACCTTCCCCTTTGAGCTAATACTAAAAAAATAAATCAATCATAAACACTCAATACTAGATCTCACAAAAATCTATCGATGTAAGGTTCTAGGACGTTAGAGCTGCAGGACTTAAGCATTATCTGCAGAGACATAAGATCACTCTACTCCCTTCCTTCTTAATTTCGGACACCTGACCAAAAAATACGTTGCAACAACAGTCGTGGTTCTGATACCTTAGCGCTGCAGGACTTACGCATCTTCTGAGTCAGCTATTGGTACATAATAATAAAAATGGATTTTCATATGTTTTATGCATGACTAAAAAAATGTAAACATTTATTTATATGATGAGTTGCTTCAGTCATATTGATGGTCACCATAAGGGTGGAAAACAGCTACCCAATCTGAACAGACGCTGACCAACACGCCGCCCACTGTCGATCAGATACGTGTTGAATTCACTAGGGTTCGCGGGGTCGTTAAAAATGCCCCTGCAGGTGTAAGAAAAAATATTTTTTTTCAAAGTGGTTCCTGTGGTGCTATTTTGGTTTTTTCGTTATATCTTCGGTGGTTCTTGTTCGATCCGGAAAAAATATATATCTGTGTGCTTGTTGATGTCGATGTTGTAAATTTTTTGTGAAATTTTTTGATTTTTTTCACTTCAAATGTTTTTTTTTTGACAGATTACGCAATCGATCTCCGTTCCTTCCATATTATCCTGCTCCAAAAAATCAAAAAAAATTAAAGCTTACAAAAAATCATTATCACCATGGGAACAAGTGAAATAAAAAAAATGGATTTTAGGAGCAATTCCGACCGATTTCATGCAAAGAATAACACTTTATCATTACACATAATCAAATTTTATTTTAAAATTTCAAAATATTTTTCGAAAATGTCTTTTAAATATCTAACGATTGAGGCTGGGTCAAAAATAGGTTAATTTTGGTGATACGCTCTAGTACACACCCTGTCAACCTTCCTGACTTTTCTGGTACACTGGCGTATACACAACTAAGCAGTGTCCGACCGAAACCGAAATTCGGCCATTTTTGTAATATTCGGCCGAAACCGAAACCGAAACTGAATGTCTACATGAAAATTTTTTTGAAAAACCTTTTGTTTTTTTAATTTTTTTGTAAAGCTTTCAAAAACATAACAATTCAAACAGAATATAATAACGTATATATACGATAAATATTCTTTGAATATTAAAGTTCAACTTTACAATAATAAATAAAGAGGTATTTTTTAATACTTTAAGGAACTTTTTAGTATTTAAAATTAAATATCTTAATATTATTGTCTAAAAACAAGAGCTTGTCTGCATTAACAAAATTAAACAAAATATCAAAATATTAAACAAATACATTTATCGTTTTGTGCTGGGCCTAACTCACACGGTCAATCAAATGACTGTGAGTTTCACGTTTTTGTTCTACTTAACACCTTTAAATATTTTGATGAAAGCGAACTCACATCTACGATTGAAATATATGAAAAAACCAAATTTGTAGTGTCCGACTGTATATTCGGTTTCGGATTCGGTTTCGGCCATTTTGATGCCGAATAGCCGAAACTGATTAAAAGGGACGAAACTGGCTGAAACCGAAACTGAATATTAGGTCGGACACTACAGCTAAGACTATGTTCACACTGGAAGCTAAATGCGCATTTAAAGCTTAATTCGCATTTATTTCAGTAATGCTTCTCTAAATGCGCATTTACCCATAGAAAATTCTGTCAAGTTAATTCACTTAAATGCTACTTCTAATGAGCATTTAGCCGTTTGCGACCCTGATTCGATATTCGAAAAACTGCTACTCGCTACTTTTTGCTCATCTCTGACTTGAACTCGTTTCATTAGTTGTCAATTTTGTTTACTGTCAGATTTTTTTTGCTTAGGCTGTGTGCCAATCGGAAACTTTTGACTCGGATTGATACTCAGGGTATAGTATACATTTTGACAAGAGGGAAGAGAATTTTTGACACAAGCGAAAATTAAAAAAACTAAGCATGTCTCAGTTGCATTGAAGTTTGGAAAAATTAATAGGAGGGTTGTGTAAATATATTAGCTACATTATTTTGACTTTTTTTTCTGAAAAAATAGTATTGCTTGATGATGTTTCTGGATGCTGTTAATATTCAGAATATATTAATTTTTCATTAAAGCAATGTGCGGGCAGTGGTTTAGTGCTCAAAATGTAATGTATATAAGGATTTATAAATGTAATTATAGAGTATAAGTATACAGTATTTTGGATTTTGAAAATTTTACCTTCAGGTAAATTGCACACAAATGGGGAAATAAAATAAGAGCCACACATTATTAAACAAAGAGCCGCACATGCCTATTGATGGTTTACAGTATTTTTCCAGCAGGTCTTTTCTCCAATATAATTATTTTTCACATTAGTCCTGTTTTGTTATTCGGTTTAAGCAATTCTGTCCAAAAATAAATGACAGCCGTCCATACTTTTCCAATGGTATATTGATAACGAAGATTGTATAAGAAATAATAAAGTTATTAGAAGTTTTGTGAAAATAATCTAAAAAAAATACATGCAAATATTAGGTATTATCATTAATGCAATTGCAAATATTTTAAAATTTTTGATGCAGATTGAACGAACTTTTTCAGGCCTATAACTTGAGACAGTTTATTTGCTTACAACTATTACACTTGTTAATATACACATATACGGAAAATATGATTTTTGGAGGTTTTTGCAAAATGGTTTAGCTTACTGACGGATTTCGGTATAGCCAAAATATTTTGGGAATCACCGTAAAATACATCAAGGTTAATTTTAGAATGGGTACAACTGGAACTTTTTTTTCAAAGCACGTGTTCAAATTTTGTATGGTTTACTAAAAATTTGCAACTTCGGGTGTTGCAAGGTCAAGGCTAAGTGAGATTTTTTTGGAGTGCGTGTTAAGTTTTAAGGTTTTTAGGTTCGGTGGACAAAATTTTAGCACTGCTACTGATTTTTTTATTTCATTAGCATATTTTATAAATGGAATAAAATTATATCAAAAACATGTTGGATGAAAATAATTATGAATAAATCGATGGTTAAGTACACTAAACTGATGAGTGAAAAATTTAACATGTGCAGAAACGTCGATTTTGTTTTTACATTTCAATACATTTCAGTACAAATACTAATTTGAACTACATATGTACTGAGCAGCACTCATTGGTTATGCATTTTCAACAAATTAACACAATATAGATATTACATTGACGACGACCTATTTTTGTCAAAAGACCAAATGGTTTTTTGTTTAATTTTTATGCATGTTTACACAACTATTGCTTTAATAATCTTATTTTACGCCAAGCAACAGTATTTATTAAACATATACGGTCGTATTCATAAAAAAATCTTAAAATAGCTTAAAAATGCTCAGTAGTTAAAAAGCTTTTTAGAGATAAAATGCTTTTTAAAATTTTGTTATTCATAAAAATATTGTCTCAGCTTTTTTTTGTTAAAATAGTTAAAATAGTTAAAATTGAACACTTTCAATTTGAAGTGGGAACAGTGTCAGAAATGGTTTGTGAATTTGAAAAATTCAATAATTTTATGTTTATTTGTCACAATTTTATTAATATTTTGACATTCAAGCAGTCACAAAATGTTGTTATTTATGTTTTGCTCTGAAAAATCTGTCAATTAATATTTTTATTTTCAATATTTTGAAATGTTTTGCAATGCCTTCATATTTTTTGAATTGGTTTGAAGCATTTTTGACAATATTTGTGCTCAGATGAGAGTAAAAATTTTAAAAATGCTTTATCAAGGGGTTATTGAAGGTTTCTCATTTATGAAGCCTTTATAAGAGGTTTTTCTCATTATTGAATGTTTATGAATAATGTTTTCGATATTTTTCGAATAAAGGCTTTATAAGAGGCTCATAAATTTTTATGAATACAGCTGATATAATTTTGAATAAAAAAATATTAGAAAACGCAGCAGTTAACTTTTCATAAATATTAACTTTTAACTTTTCAATAGACAGAAATTTTGTTCAACTCAGAATTTTCCTTCCTATCGCGAGTGAAAAGTTTCCGATTGGCACACAGTCTTATAAATGTTCGGCATGTTCGAATACTTGTCAATGCATGTTCGAATACTTGTCAATTTAAATTCGCATTTTACGCTTTTCCCTGACGTGAACACTTGACATTTGGTTGAATTTTCGAACTTCTAAATGCGCATTTAGAAATCAGTGTGAACGTACTATAAGGCTCGTCGGATGTGGGGTGGTGTTCTTGTCAGACTTGACTGACAGATGGGATTGACAAGAATAAAATCGTACCAGTCTTACATCAATTACTAAAAACAACACCGGTACAGGAATCCTGAATAAAATTGTTTCGCTAGCAGAGCCATCACCGGTCTCTTTGGTGGTTGATTCCTCGATGACATTTCACCGACATCCTCTTTTGGCTAAACGCCAACCATGGTGACCTGTTCGCCCATATAATTTTTAGGTCAAAAAACATACTCAAAACTCAAAAAATATACTTACGCCGGCTCAACTCTGTTAACGCCACCTTTTGTTTCCTTTACCCTTGCATTATTAATATTTTCCTTGTTTTTTTTTACGAATTCATAAGTTTTATTTTGTTAAGAAGAAACTTATTCAATCCTTAAATAATCATATTAAATCATATTAAAACAATCAAAGAAATGGAGAAAATCAAAGCTTTAACAATGCTTAATATACAGGCATGTTCTGGAATTCGCTTTCGCATGATATTGAGAGTGAATTCGAAATTGCATGTTCTACAAATCGCTTCTGTGATTTCAATTTCGAAAATGAAATCGGTACGATCTGGCGTATGCCAAAAATCGTTTTCACTATTTTTTCGCGTTTTTTATTCGGTCAGCAATTGGTGCGCGAAATCATCAAAGAGACAAAGAAATATGTAAGTATTTTAAGTTAATTGTCGTTAAAATACTTATTTTCACAATAAATATTTCAGGGGTAGTCATATGAGTCAAGATCAGGAACAAATATTTTTGGTTTTCATGGAGGAACACAAGAATTTGCGAGGATTTTTTTTAAGAGCGATCCCGTTGCGGCGGAGTCTCTGTGGTCAGAATTAGCAAATGAACTCAATAGCGCAGGACCACCACAAAAAGACGTAAATGGTTGGAAAAAAGTAAGTAGCAACTTACCTCTCAAACTGTGCATAGAAACTATTAATTATTGTATTCAAAAAAGGTTTGGTCAGATTGGAAGGGTAACATTCGAAAGAAAATTGCCCATAATAAAAGTGAGAACAAAGCTACTGGTGGCGGCGGTTTTAACAAATATGTTCTCACTGCTTCAGAGAAAACTATCGTGCAAATCTGCGGAATTTCCACGACAGTTGAAGGCATTCCAAACCTCTGCTTTTGGAATTTCTTATCGCAATGACGAAGTTGAAAATGAATCATCAGGAGATGAGCCAAGCTGTAGCCAAGGCAATAAATCTAAGAGTGTGCGAGATGATACCGCTATAGCTCTACTTCAAGAAAACGGGTTCGGGAGAGAACGATGCAAGACTGCCTCAAAAAACACATAGCTATGGAAGTAAACGCAGTAGTTCCTTCAAAGCTCCCAGCACACCACGAAAGTTTTGGCAGAGTGCAGCAGTGGCTTACAACGAGTTTGTGAAGCGCTGGAGAGGTTGAATGCTCAGTTTGATCAACTAAATAAGCTTCTTATTGAACAAAATCGTGACCGGCGCAGTTATTATTTAGCTATGCAGGAAGCTGTAATCCAACAAAACCATAACAAACAGAAAATCTATAGATTAAAGAGGTGCAGTTCAAAAACGAAACTTTTGAAAACAGTAAATGTTCCTTAAATAACTTAAAATTAATTTAAACAGTACAAAACACAAAAGTACAAAGTACAAAAAAACGATCTCATTTAAATTCCTTTTTTTTAACATAAAATCCATTTATAAATAAAAAAATTAAATATTTTAGTTAGATCTTTTAATAAAATATAAAAACCTTAAAGCTATAACATTAAGTTATTTGCAATTTCACCGCGAATACTTTGAGCAGAAGCGTGAAGACTACTGCTATTTTCATAAAGCTCATCATCGAGAGCTTCATGTTCAAATGTAACAGTGTCGTCTATATTATAAACGCGGCATATATTATGCAGAGCAGCACATACATTTATAATTTTCACGACTTTCTGTGGAGTGTATTGCAAAGTAGTTTGTAGACATTTGCAGCGGCTTTTAAGTATTCCAATTACTCTTTCGACAATATTACGAGCCTTTTTGTGTTGTAAATTAAACAAATGTTGCAAAAAGCCAGCTTCTGCATTGCGGTAAGGTGTTAGTAAAAACGTCTCTAAGCCATAGCCAGAATCACCAAATAACCAAGAAGTACGTTCGCCATCTATGTATCTGCTAATGAAATAATTTTTAGTGTTGCTCAAATTAAAAACAAAAGTATCGTGGCTCGATCCAGGATGACATGCGTCTATAGCCCTTATTACCATTCGGTTATCACATATCTGCAAACAAAGAGACTTAAATATTTTTTTAGAAAAAAATTCTTTTACATACGATCATCGTATTAGCACTAAAGCAACCTTTCCTATTTCGGAGCACTAGTTGAAACTTGCTAGCATAGTAGACATTTCTAAAACCATTAAGTTTCGAAAGCCTGCATGATTTTCAGAGTATGATGAATGGAGGCGTCAGTTATTTTGTAAGCAATACATTTCTCCAGAACTCTTCAGAAAAACATGTTCATGTCAAAAATGTCAAAAATAAAAATATACTCTATGATTTTGTGATTACTTAGCTCTGAGACTATATATCATGAAACAAACCTCATTTACAGCTTTTAACCTGCTAGAACATAATTTTGAACAGTAATATGTTTTGGGTATACTGTTTCATAAAACTACTAGTTTATCATTAATAAACTTTTTACTTGCTTAAAAAATTTCTAAAAAATTAAATTGATTTAAGTTCATTACATTTTTTATTTAAATTAAAAATGGCGTTCTATTACAATTTATGGCGTTCTGACTTTTTTTAATTTTATTTTGAAGATGTCCATTAAAAACTCTAAGATGGTTTTCTAACTCCTTTATTTTACTTAAATATTTATTATTATGTTCAAATCAACCAACAAAAACTATCAAAAATACAGTTTTTAAGAGAAGATAAGATGCACAGTTCCTTAAAAATTATTCTAATTATTTAAATTAAATTTTGTTCTCAATCACCGAATGTGAAGAATCAACAGATTTCTTAGAATTGCCAGCTCTTTTTGAGCCATTCATTTGTATTGTGATTTGGGAATTATGTAGATCATGAGAATGAAACAAATTTCTGATATCAATTTGGTATCACTGTAATATTTCGATACTAAAATATTTATGGTGGTATTTATGGTGATATTTATAAAGCAGACCATAAACCTTTGATAGCCCAATATTTGAGAGATTATGGAGGCCTCACTGTGATCCTAACCCTTTTTTTCTTTAGAGATGGATAAATCTTCCAAATAGAGGTTATTGGAGGACTAAATAGGGCAATAAAACTCCTTCAAACCATTCAAATCAGCAGATGTAAATGGTACTTTTCCAGCTCTTTTGTTGCAGAAAATTCAGCTTCAGTTTAGACGATGGCAATCTACCAGTAGCATGGAGAAAATTGATAGCAAAATACCTGCCTAGGTTGGCATAAACTTGGAAACTAATCCAAAAGCTTTTATACCTATCCTTCATACAGAAAATCTGAATATATATCCTTTATGCAAAGCGCAACATGCCAAGCAGACAGGTTAATCTACAGACTTATCGATAAATGACCTTGTTAGCATACACTGTAAAAAGTGAGTCTTACTTTAAGCACTGCCTT
Organism: Tetanocera ferruginea; assembly: GCA_958299015.1. NCBI lineage: Eukaryota > Metazoa > Arthropoda > Insecta > Diptera > Sciomyzidae > Tetanocera > Tetanocera ferruginea. The sequence goes on along the minus strand of OY282641.1, from coordinate 74,364,222 downwards.
AAAATCAGCAAATGCCTTATTTTAAGCGTAGTCTCACTTTTAAGTTTATAGAAGCTTTATTTCAGACAGCATGAATTTGAAATTCAAAATTTTAATGCTAGTTTGCTGAAAGTAAGGCAGTCATTGTCTTATTTTCGGCAAGGCCCAATTTGATGTTTAGGAACATTGTTTAATTGCTGATCTAAAATTAAATTTTTTTAAAAGAATTTTGCTGCTACTTAATACAAGATCACTTTAAAAAAGTCGAGTAAATAAATTGGAGCGAGCTGATAAGATATGATATTTGTAGTGAATGCAAAATGTGGAAAGTTGCAAAAGACCTAAAAAAAATGTCAGCAACAAAATTATGACAACATCAAGCCCACGAAGAAAATTGTTTTTATTCCACCTCAGGCGATGGAGTAAACAAAATGCTTTCTAAACATTCGGAAAAGAGAAAAAACACAAGTATAGATCATACAGAATGTCTAGAATGAGAATAAAGAAATGCAGTTGTCAAAGCTTATTCAATTTGTTGTTTTTATTTTCTGATAGTACCCACTGACTTTTCGTTAAGAGACCAAGTGGTTTTATTGCTTTCCTTAACTTCTTTTAATGTGAAGATTGTTCATTCAAAATTAACATTTTCAGCATATGCAATTTTATACAATTAATATCTCTAACTATGGAAGACATATAATAATACCATAAAATAATAAAATTATATGTTGGATCATTGATGAATCAATAACATAATTTAAAACTTCATTTTTTGATTTTACAGCGTTGATTCTCAGAATTAAAACTTCTCCATGGTAAATTGCTTCTTGCACGAAATTAACGACATGATGTTAATATTGGCAGAGTTCCAAAATGCATTTTTACAAAGCATCAGTGTGTTTTTCTTTGGATTGGTGCATAGTAGATTCACCAAAACTGCGCAACTTAAGCGTGCTTAATAATAACAATCCAGTTCCGCAGTATTGCCAAATCTACACCCAAAAAAATTCTGTAGTAAAAATAAATAAAAATGTAAAGTAGTAGCTCACCGTCCAAATAAAAATGTATTTATTTTTACTAAATTCGATTATTTATTTTAACTACAGAGAAAAAAAAATTTTTTTGTAGTTATTTTTACTACAAGCGTAGTATATTTTACTACATATTTATTTAAACGAAAATTAAAATCCAAATTTTTATGCTGCATTAAAAAAGAATTTTTACTACATATGTAGTAATTCTTACTACATGTGTAGTAGTTTTTTTATATTGACTAAAACAATCGGTGTTTTGTTTTAATTATTAAATTGTGTTTTTTAATTCCTTTATTAAATTATACAATTTAATTAACAACAATATCTCAAGAACATATTTACAATAATGTCAACATTATAATGAAAAATAACATAGAATGATAAAAAAAGAACATAATCAGCCCAATCATGAAACATTTTCTCCCGGGAATTGCAAGTGGAAGTTTCCGGTTTTAAGATAGCAGATAAAGGTATCTCATTTTTTTATTTTACACTCATGAATATTGGCGGTTGATGAACAAAATTGCATTAAAAATTTCCAAAAAGTATTTTAACTTAATCTTAAAAACGGAAATTTCCATTTACAACTTCCGGGAGAAAATGTTTCATGATTGGGCTGAATATAAAACGGGAGAAAAAAACATGAAAATTACGTAACAGCTTTATCTAAATGCCAATATTGTGGGCAATTAAACTCCCATCAATTTTCAGCAAAGCTTTTCTTCTTGAAATCTTGATGACTAGTTATAGTGGTAGGAGCCAAATATCGTCAACTAGAATGATATTATTTATTTATATAAGCACTTAACATTTTATTTAAAATTTGGTTACTTACCAGCATTGTGCAGTCTTGGTTGACAATATTATTTTTATTTTTTTAAATAATTTTTAATTTATTGAAATGAAAAATCACAGCTAGCTATAAAAAATATTTTTTTTAAAAATTTTTGTATATAAAAATAAATACATTTAAATAAATACTTACTACATATAACTACATCGTGTAGTATTAATTATTTAAGTGTATAATGCAGTAAAAAGTTATCGAATAACTACAAGTGTGTTTGAAAATAAATAAAACTACATGTTTTGGGAAACAAATACACATTGTGCAGTTTATTCTACTACAGTATTTTTTTGAGTGTACGATGCGCCAATATAAAGAAATACACACTGATACTTTGTTCTAGAAGCTGTTCGTTGTTGGTGCTGAGTTGTTTGCAATCCATTTGCAAACTTTCCTATTCATTTGCAGGAACGTTGTCTGATCAGACGTGATGAAAATCCAGGAAAATGTCGGTAGGGCGTCGTAGTAATTTTGGTTAATGGAGGCTGAATCAAGTTTTCTGTCTGTGGAGTAAAAAAATTGAAGTATAATTGTAGCACATCTAAAAATATGAAAGTTATTTACCAAACCTTAAATTAGTTAAATTCTGAAGTGGGTCTAAATGATTCTTCATGTTTACTTTGCTCTTCACATCCATATGACAGCTGAAATAAATGGTCCAGAGTTGATTTTTACACTTAAATAAGTGTTTACAGATATGCAGTGTAGTACAATTATAAATACGTAGTAGAATTGATTAAGTAATCATTAGGCAGTTTAAGATTGCAAACATTTTTTTTTTGTGCAATTTTTTTATATTTTTTAAAAACTTTGTGCACTACTTCGAACTGAGAAAGAAAATAAATACTGTGAAAATCCAATGCACTTAAAATGCGTAGTGACTTATTACCCAAAAGTCTTTCTAAAACGATATAACATATTGTCCAACAATGTCGGATGGGAAGGTAACAGTACATATTTTTAAGACATTCAAGCAATCCAACATGTTGGACGACACAATGTGTTCGCTACTTTGAAGCAGAACACAGATTTAAAGCATACGTGTCGATATTATTCTTAATAATAGGTCTGTTCGCGTAGTCGAAAGTTACTTGAAAGTGCCTGAAAAGCGTTCGATTACTAGGAGCATTGTGTAAAAGAAGAGAAATGCGATTTTCTCTGCGTTCAAGATTTTTAAAGTTTTTACTAGTAGAATTTCATGAGGTAAAAAGATGAAAACTGTCAAACGGTAGATGTGAGGAGCAGCACAGCAGTTGCGAACTAGGCAGATTTGATATTTTTCAGTTTTTTTACCAAAAAATCCTTCGTTTATTTTTTAGTGTTAGAGTTAAATCTCTCAATTAATTTACTTTTGACGTTTTTCATTATTTCACTAGAAAAGGACGCGAACAGACTTAATATTGTTCCTTTCCATCGACGAAATACCGGTCCTGCGACCAAAACAGAAGAAAAGAATGGACCATGTTGGACATGAAAAACATGTTGGACGAATCAACACAAAAAATGTTTACCAAATTTTTATTTCCATCAGACATATTGGAATGACTATCGTTTACCTTTTCAAAAGAACGACATGGCGTCCAACATGTCATGTTGAATAAACATGTCACATCGTTTGAAAGGAGCTTTTGGGTCAGAAGTCAAAAAGTTTATGATACAAGTTATTATCATAGATAACCCTGCAAGAACAGTCCGGGTTAATTAAGAAGTAATTTAACTGATAGTACCAACGCAAGTATCGGGTAGGCTATATGGAACAGTTTCTATGAGTTTCTTAAGAGCGATGTGAAAAAACTACCCATAACTCATGTACGGTCTTAATGGTATCCTTTTCTTACACATAAAGTGTCAAGTATACTTTCACTTACAGTTGTCTCGCCTACTCATGTTAATGCTACCGGTAAGTCAACAGGGTATTTAACTTATAAACCCAAGGTAAATGTGAGGTATGCTTGCCCTTACATTTTGTAAGAGATAACGTGCTAAATAGTGAAACGTTACGAACAAAATATGTAGCACTAACATACAAAACGATTAGATGTTACGTAGTAAATATATAGGGCTAACGTGCAGTTAAAACATTCATTGAAAACATTCTATTTTTATTTTTAAAATTAAAATTCAAGTTTTATTTAATTTTTAAAAATGTAATTACATCAATTATAACATATTTGAAATGAATAAGATATTATATTAAATATGAGATCAAAAAATTAAAATTAATTAAACATTTCATGTTGGTGTTAAAAAATATGATATAATTCAGGTATTTGATGAAGAAAAATAAAAAAATTAAAAACTTAAATACTATTAAAAAAGTAAAAACAAGATCAAAAATACTAAAATTAATTAAACATTTCATGTTGGTTTAAAAAAATATTATAAAATTCAGTTATTTGATAAGGGAAAAAAATAAATTATAAACTTAAATACTATAAAAAGAAACAAAGACTAGAATTAATTATAAGTATAAACTTATTGTTTTTGTCTTTCGACTGCACCCTTTTTTTGTGCTTTAAGCGATTATGGCTTTTCTCCACCGCTTTTCTTATTTCTTTTTCGAAATTAAAACGACCAACACTTTTAAATACATCTATAATAAAACACGATATAAAACATTAAATAGTCAACAGAGTACAAGACAAATTATTTACCAGATAAAATGATGTCAATCAATGACATATGTGCAAGAGCCCTTTTGTTGCACCTGCCGTCCCAATTGTAGCTGTTCAGGAGTTCGTCTGAAAATATTTTTCTTAAGACGCTGTCTACGTCCTCTGAAGCACCCTTACGCTTGTGAAGATATGTTTTCTTATTTATAAAAAATAAAATGTATGAATGAATTGCACATGAGTTTCATAAAAAAAAATTACCATTGCTTGAGCATACTCCTGGCGATTAAGGTTAACCTCAACTTCCGCAGCTGCTTCCAATGACATCAGTGGCAGTGCGCTGGAAATTGCAACCATCTCTGCATCCTCTACTTCTCCAGTCATCAGGCTAACTGATCGCTGCACTCTTCTTATCATTATTTTACACTCTCGTAAAATTTTGTTTTGAGCCATCAGCTCACTTCTTTCGATCATCTATGATTAAATAATTTTGTTTATTGATCCTTGTTTATATTTTAACTCATTTTAAAACTCACATTTTTTTCCATTATTTTCATTCTCTGGTCGAGATTTCTTTGTTCCTGCAAAATTGTCCTTAGGAGACTAAGCACTTCTGTAAAAAAGTATATCGAAATAGTTTTTAATAAATTATAAAAAAAAAAATATAAATAAAAAATCTATAAAAATAGAAAATTTATACAAAGAAATTAACTATAACTCACCTTGATAATTTGTGTTTGGTGGAATGTTTTCTACTTCTGGTTGGTTGGTTGGTTGTTTTTTTCTACTTTTCAAAGGAGTAGATGAAGCAATTTCTTGAAAAAATTCCACAGACTTCCTCTTTTTGGGTGGGATGGATGAAAGGCGACTTTGAGACTGCGATTGAAAAGTTCGCTTTACTACTCTTAAATGCTGAGCTGAAAGACAAATATTCAAAATTTCCTTTTAAATATACAAGACTAAGTAGTTCGGTGTTTTTCTTACCTTGCCCATCAGAAGAAGATGCAGTCGTGTTGAAAATGTCCATGGAGCTCATGTTAATATTGCAACTTATAAATATTTTCCATAACATGAAAAATTATAAAAAATAAAAGTTATAATAATTTTCATAGTAATAAAAATAACTACCAATAACGACAATAATGCATAAAACAAGAAATTATTATAGGAATGCGTTGCTTCTTAAGTACTAATTTTAAAAGTTATGAAAAAAGGTGATGCAATAGTGGTACAAGAATAAACTTATTATTGAACGGAATACAAAAGAACTTATACAAAATCTCTTCCCTATCAATTAGAACAGTTTCCATTTTTAGTTGACTTCCTAGAATTATTCCAAAACAAGAGTTGATTCAAGTGGTTCATTAAAAAAATTTTCAGTTTTTCAAATACCTGACAAACAAAAGTGTTCGAATTACTCGTGTGATTATCAACGACTTTCAAAGGACCTGTTTTCTCGCTTAAACAATAGCAATCTTTTTCTTTTTTGGTATCTTTATTAAATGAACTGTTACGCGGTGTCTAACACAAAAATAAAAATTCTTCAAATTCGGCCTATAGGTATGCAGCGGCATGTTGGATGGTCTTCGGCTAGCCTGTCGGAATTGGCGTGGTTCTTATACCTATTTGCTCGAGCCACGTAGCCATAGAACGTACAATCTTCATGCCATATAATCACCAATTAGATTTACTTATAAAATAACAGAACTGAAAGAAAATCCCTAATGCCATATGTCCTCCTAAGGGGTGTGACCAGATGTTTCGTCACGGGGATGCACTCTTCCCACCCACTGAATAATCAGCACACCTGTGGCAATCTCAAACATCCTTATTTATTCGTGATTACCCCTAACGCACTACTGCATGTTTAATTCAACCTTCCCTACATTGTATTTCCACTTGCATTTCCCTTAAAGAAAAGTATTAAAGATTCATTTTAATGTTTCAAAATAGGAATTCATTTATATCTTCTAATTATGCATAAATGTACAAAGTTCATATTAATCAAGTTTAAAAATATAAATAGCAACTAGAAAAAAAAAACAAGATGCTTTACAAAACTTTTCTTTCTCTCAACACAAGTATAAATTGAAAATAAGGTTTTTGTTTTTCCATTATAAAGCAATTTCTAAATAATCAAATATAAAATATCAACTAAGTTAAAGGTAAAAAAAATCTATAGCCACTTGACTCACTTGATTTCTATTATTTGCTTAAAGATACAATTCAATATACGGAAAAGAACAAAATTTAAATTTATCAAATATCAGCACAGAAGCCAGAAAAATATTGAGCTTGTGTATGAACAAAAGATAGTAAAACTGGTTTAAGTGAGAACGAATCGATGTGGAAAAGCTTATGTGATTTTATAAAGATTTGCTTAATGCTAAATCTAGGCAACAAACTTATAATTTTTGTTTTGTTATTTTTTTCTTTTCTTTCTTGTACAACTTTAACTTACTTGTTTGTTTTTTTTTTTTTTTTGTTTCTCTTCTCCTCTCCGAAGCAGCAGGCCTGTTGCAGTCGCGAAGATGTTGCTAAGGAATGTTTAAATGTTTATATACAGAAAATTTGGTTTGTTGCCACGATTAATTACAACCAAAAAAAAACTAAAGAAATAGTTTAAACTCTCTTCGTTCTGCTAGTATTGAAGTCAATGTATAGATATTTCCCTGGACACTTGTTGCTAGCTTTGAAAAGTTGCAAAGGTGAAACTTTATAGGGTCCCTCGAAGACAAAAGCCCCTATAGATTTCCTTATTAGTTCCTTTCATTTTATTTTCAAATTTTTATTTAATTACCTTTTCGTTAGCTTTCTGACTGACTCCTAAGCGGTTGAGAACCGTATAATAAATCAAATTTAGGTTCTTTTATTTTTCTTCACGTGTACCGGTGCACAAGGTATTGCGCAACGAGTTCACTATTAAGTTTTGTAATTAATTTAATTAACATTTTATTTTAAAAAAACTCAAATTAGATTTTACCTTAAGTTAGCTTGTACAAAATTCTTGATTTTTTTTCCAAATTATGCACGTTCAATGTGTCACCAATCTTGGAAAAAATCGTGCTTTGTTTTAATATTAAGCAATAACTGCTTTTAATTGCTTTGATCAATTAATCAAATTGAATTAAATACATTTTAAATTTAATTTTAAATTGTTTAAAAAATAGTTTAAATAAGATTTAATTTAAAAACACTTTTAAATTTAAAGGAACTTTTACAAAATCAACCTTTTCCTCTGGCGTTTGATATTGAAGAGACTTAGCTTTGCTTTGTTCTTTTTCAAACTACCTCGCTAGAACAAATTTTATTTTGTCAAAACTCTCGCCCTTTTAGTTTTAGTTTTTGTTATTTCATTTTTTTAACCGTTAATTTTTTGGCATATACTTATGTATAAGCGAGCTTTTTAGAGCTGTTACCTGGCCTTGAAGTTTTAGTGAATAGAAAAAAAAACAATATTATTAGTATTTATTTTTTTTTTTTTTTTTTTTTTGACAAAACTATTATGCAGCTGGATGATAGTGAGAAAAAAAAACAAAGCAGTACTTGCTAGTGACGAAAACCAGCGGTGGCCAACTTCATCAAGCGCATGAGCCACTTATGAGGTAGCCTGGGGTGGCCATTACGGCAATGGGAATTTATTAATAAAAAAGAATTACATCTTGTAACAATTTACCAAATATTTTTGGGCAAAAAAAAATCTGTAACAAACCTGCTTAGTTTTGAGGTTTTCCGCTGAAACAAACAGGAATAAGATTTTTATTTTTGAAGGTGCGGAACTTAGCGTGTGGCTCGACCCACGAAAAGCCGGGCAAAAACGTATAGATATTTTTTCACGCTCGAATATCTGAAGCATGAAACTTTCCAATGAATTTGCCTTGTAAATCTTCTAGTTCATATAGTGCACTTCCTATCCTTTTTCTAATGCGACATTTGATAAATTTCTGTAAAAATTTGGAATTAATTCCCTTTTGAAAATTACTTAAGGCAAAGTTTCTCCGAAAAACTTCTTGACCTTCACGGTAACTTATTTCTCTAGTACGTGTGTTATAAGTTTTCTTTGCTTTATCATGTGCTCTCTCCAAATTTTGAGATATTTTATCTCTTATCTTACTCATACCATCTGATTTTTGTTGTATTTCAACTTGGTCGTTTTGCAAACTGTTAAGTTTTTCTAGAATTTTATAAGATGATCCATGTTGACACATGTTTTGACCAAATAATGCAAAATATGGCGAGCATTGAATTGCAGTATGGAAATCACTTCTGATGATAGACAAAATTTGTGGAATATTTCTGTCCCAATTAGAATGATCTTTTTCATCTTGAAGAAAGCATCGAATTTTAGTTAATATTTCTCTATTTGCTCTTTCAGAGGCGTTTGCCTGCGGCGAATAAAACCCGGTTTTTATGTGACTGATTCCATAGGCAGATAAAAATTTTTGCATTTCATTCGACACAAATTGCTTACCGTTATCACTATGAATGAATTGTGGGACTCCAAAGGTTACAAATAGTTCATTTTGTAGAAAAGAAATAACGTTAGCAGAAGTTGCTGCTCGTAGTGGTTTTAGAAACACAAATTTAGTGAAATGATCAATGGCAATAAATAGCTGACTGTTCTTAGACTTGGATAAAGTAAAGGGGCCCAAGAAATCACAATAAATACGCTGTATGGGGCGTTCAGTAACAAAAAGTTTTCCCATAGGTGGTCTCAGAATTTGGTTAGGTGCTTTAACAGACTTACACCTTTCACAGTTTTGAACATAAATATTAACATCTCTTGCCATCGACGGCCAAAAATACTTTTGACGTATTCTCGCAAGCGTTTTTGCAAAACCTCCATGACAACTAATAACAGAGTCATGAGCGCTTTTGATTATTGTGTCTGTCAGAGTTTTAGGAACCCAAAGTCTCCAAAGGTTGTCTTCCTCATCTTCTATGCCTTTTCTAAACTTCACGCGCTTGTACACAAAATCATCACTAACGCAAAGGTCTGGAAGAGAGTCTTTGTGATCAATAATAGCTTTTCTAAGGTTTCTATACTCTTCATTGTTAAATTCGGATGAAGACAAATCGATTTCTAATGGAATATCGCTTATATTGATTTCGTCTACATTAAATCGTGACAATGTATCTGGTACCACATTTAGAGAACCTTTGCGATGCTCCATTTGAAAGTCAAATCGTTGAAGCTGAAGACTCCATCTAGCTAATCGCCCACTCAGGTCTTTTTGCGACATAAGCCATTTAAGACTTGAGTGGTCAGTTATGATTTTGAATGGCAACCCTTCGATATATGGGCGGAATCTCTTGACACAAACAATTGCAGCCATGCATTCCAACTCTGTTACCGTATAATTACGTTGCGCATGGTTTAATTTTTTTGAAACAAAGGCAATTGGATGTTCTTTTCCGTCGTCATCGTATTGAATTAACACTCCACCTACTCCTATCGTCGAAGCATCACATTGAATAACAAATTCTCGATTAAAATTTGGCTGCGCAAGGACAGGGGCAGATGAAAGAGCTTCCTTCAGATTTTCGAAAGCCATAATAGCTTCTGGAGTTAGTCTAAAGGACTTTCCTTTCTTGAGACAATCAGTTAAGGGACCAGCCATGTCAGCGAAGTTGTAGATAAAAGAACGATACCAATTTGCCATGCCAACAAATCTGCGAACTTGACGTGGGCTTTTAGGCAAGGGAGCATTTTTGATTGCTTCTACTTTTTCTGGGTCTACCTTAAGGCAGCCATTTCCTATTCGATACCCTAGGTATTTAATTTCCTTTTGACAGAAACTGCTTTTACCAACGTTAATAGTAAGATTAGCAGCTTTTAAACATTTTGCAACTTCGCTTAGTAACTTTATGTGTGACTTGAAGTCAGAACTACAGACTAGCAGCTCATCAAGGTAAATAAAAACGTTCTCTCTAAATTTGGATGGTATTACTTTATCCATCAATCGACTCATCGCCTGGGGACCATTGCACAGGCCGAAAGGCATAACCTTGAAATGGTATAATGGTCTCCCAGGAACAGCAAAAGCGGTTTTTTCTCTCGAGGACTCAGTTAACTTTATTTGAAAAAATGCATCCTTCAAGTCAATGCCACTGATGAAATGTGTGTCCTTAAGCCTACTGAGTAACCCATTTATATGCGGCAAAGGGTAGGAATCCTTTTTTGTCAGAGAATTTAATTTTCTTGAGTCGACACAGAGCCTAACCTTTCCAGGTTTGCGAACAAGAACAACCGGACTGCACCACGGTGAGTTTGACTCTTCAATAACACCCATTTCTAAAAGCCGATCGAGCTCTTTAAAAGCTTCCTCTTGTCTCGGTGGAGATAATGGAAAATGTTTAGATTTAACGGGTTCTGCGTCTCCGGTATCAATGTCATGTTGAAGTAGAGAAGTGCAACCAAGACCCAGTTTTTCGAAAGAAGGAAATTCTAAAATGACTTTTTCCAATTCGAGTTTTTGTTCTCGATCAAGCTCGTGAAAATTTGAATTTAACAAGTCATTGTTTTCAATTGCAGAAATTTTTGGAAATATTTGTGGAGCTAATGCAAATGCATGGAAAAAATCGACACCAAAATAAGCTTCTTGAATTAGAGATGGCACGAGATAAAAATCTATTGTTTTTGTGACTTTTTTAAAAGAAATTGGAAGCGAACAATAACCAATAATTTTTTGTTTCGCTCCATCAGCAGTAGAAAGTGAATAGTTCAAAGGTTTAATTTTAATATTGTATTTATTTAAAAATTGAACACAGTTTTTCCCTAAAGCTGACACATTTGCACCCGTATCTAATAAACCTTCTAAACTTTCACCGAAAACTTGTACTTTGGCAAAAGGACGACTGTCGCCATTATTGCATAGTATTGTTGACATCAACAATCTACGATACTGTTTGCGTTTTCGAAATCTTTGTCTGCACTTAACAATTTTCTTAGAGGGAACGTTATTTGAAAAATTTTTAGATTTAACTTTTTCATATCGCAGTTTGCGTTCATGAAGGCTAAGATTTGAAAAATTTTTTCGAACTGAAATGATTTTAGATGTTGGTTTCAACAGTTGAACATTGCATTTTTGTAAAGAATTTTCTAAATCGAAGTTTTTGTTTTTTAATAATATTGGTTTAATTTGAAACTCGGGGCTTGATGGGAAGAACGAGAGTCCCCGGTGACCATCTCGCTCTTTTTCTGGTTTCCCTGATGCTGGTTTGGACAGTGAATAGTCAACACTCCTTTCTGACCACATTTGTAGCAAAAAATATTCCTTGACTCTTCGGGACAATATATGTATGAATGCCCTAAAGAAGAACAATTCCAGCACTGAATTTTAGTATAGTCTATTCTATAAGGACGCCGAGAAACCTGAATAGCTTCTAATTGAGGGTCGTTGTCCGAGTTGTTTTCCTCATCGTTAACAACGGAATCAATCTCATTAACGTGACGGCTTGGACTCGCAAGAGGAATTTGAGATTTATTTTCACGTAAGACATGCTCTCCTTTTCGTGCAATGTCTCTTAGCTCATCTAAACTGTTTGGTTGAGAGTTGAACAGAAGAAACTTGAGATTAGCATTAAGATTTTTTTTCATAATGTTAATTAACACTGGTTCGGCAATGGGATCTTTAAGTCTCGAATTCATTGCAACCACAGCTGAATGGAAATCATCGTACGATTCCTTAAAATGCTGTTTGCGTAACGAAATTCTAAGAATAACCTCATGGTCACTTTCGAGGATACCAAACTCTTTTTCAAGTGCATATCTAAGGAAGGGATATGTTGCGTTTTTATTTTGTTTTGTAAACAACCAATACCAGGTTTCCGCTTTTCCAGACAAAAATATATGAAAGTTCGCCATGAGATGATCGTACGAGCAATGACTGCGCTCACAAAGCGTATCTATTTTAAAGAGAAAATCGGACACACTTCCTAATCCATCATAAACAACCTTCCACTCTTGCAGCTTAACGCTATTAACCCCTGAGGAATTTAAAATTGAATTTGATTGCGGAAGAGATTGGGCTGCAACAAAAGTGGGAACAGAGTTAATATTACGGTTTTGATCAGCCATGGTAAGGTTTGCTAGAGTTTCTTTTATTGTTGAAAGTTCTTTATGAAAAGCTTCTTGAGTAGTTCGAATAGTTTGTTGTAAAATTGAAACAAGAGATTCAACAGTTGCAACATCTCCGTATGCCTCGGTGTTGCTATCGGTTTGATTCTTATCACTTGGTGGAACATTGTTAGATGAAGAAGCCATGGTTATATTTGAAGAAGAATTTTCTTGAAAATAAGTTGATAAACTTTGGTTTCTATCAGCAGGGATTTTAGGAATACAACCAATGGACGTATCTAGAGGATCTACAAATGCTGGTGAAATTTTTCCACTGGTATTAATTAATGCCTCCTGCGAGATAACAGTAGGATTTCCTTCTGAATGCAAAATATTAGGTAAGGTCTTGTTTGGGGGAGAATGTACAACTCGAGATTTATTCGACTTAATGTCTGGTGAAGAATTAAGCTTTTTGCCTAAAGCAGGGTTGGTTGAAGGTTTGGACGGAGTCTTACCACGACCTTTACCATGTATTGAATGACTTGAATTTAAATGCTGCTTATGACGAGTTTCCATAGCAGGTATAACAATTTGAAAGATAAAATAATCAATCTATTTGAGTTGTTTATAATTTCCAAACAAAAATATTTATGTATACTTAAAATGACTTAAAAAAAATAAAATTATCGAACTTTGTTATATACAACGTTTGATCAGACTTATATTCAATTAAAGTAAGGGAAAATGCAAGCGGAAAATTTTATTGCAGTTTGAGCTAAATTATGCAGTTAAAAAAAATAACAAAAAAAAATTACAAACTCAATTATGGCATATTGTTTTAACGTTTCTTTGACCCATGAACAATGACTCATAAAATGTATTTGTAAATGTATCTGTTTGTAAAAGATGCAGCTTTATTTGATGGTATATTTTCACCATATATGATCTGATGCAGTAAATCTAAACCAAAAACATGTTAGGGTAACAAGCAAACCTCAATTAAGATGAGAATTCTTAAGCTTAACTGTTTTTGTTTTACGTATAAAAAGTCAATATATGTGGCAGCATAAGAAACAAACTATGAATTCAATTACTTTGGACTCACAATAATCGGACATCTTCTAGAATTTGTGTAAAGCATTTGCATAGAACTGTACTGCACCACAAAATATAATTTTGAGTTTATAACAATTACATGCAACTAACCTAAATGCAACGCGGTTGAAAGCTAATACCTTCGAATAACCGGGACTAAGAAAAGTTAGTGCAATCGCGAGAGACTTTAAACTCAAATAAAGAAAATAAATATAAATTATTAAATATAATATTTAATAATGTCGAACACATATTTGAAAAACAATTTCCAATTGAGATTTCCTGTCCTGCCGTTGGGCGCCATCTATGTTACGCGGTGTCTAACACAAAAATAAAAATTCTTCAAATTCGGCCTATAGGTATGCAGCGGCATGTTGGATGGTCTTCGGCTAGCCTGTCGGAATTGGCGTGGTTCTTATACCTATTTGCTCGAGCCACGTAGCCATAGAACGTACAATCTTCATGCCATATAATCACCAATTAGATTTACTTATAAAATAACAGAACTGAAAGAAAATCCCTAATGCCATATGTCCTCCTAAGGGGTGTGACCAGATGTTTCGTCACGGGGATGCACTCTTCCCACCCACTGAATAATCAGCACACCTGTGGCAATCTCAAACATCCTTATTTATTCGTGATTACCCCTAACGCACTACTGCATGTTTAATTCAACCTTCCCTACATTGTATTTCCACTTGCATTTCCCTTAAAGAAAAGTATTAAAGATTCATTTTAATGTTTCAAAATAGGAATTCATTTATATCTTCTAATTATGCATAAATGTACAAAGTTCATATTAATCAAGTTTAAAAATATAAATAGCAACTAGAAAAAAAAAACAAGATGCTTTACAAAACTTTTCTTTCTCTCAACACAAGTATAAATTGAAAATAAGGTTTTTGTTTTTCCATTATAAAGCAATTTCTAAATAATCAAATATAAAATATCAACTAAGTTAAAGGTAAAAAAAATCTATAGCCACTTGACTCACTTAATTTCTATTATTTGCTTAAAGATACAATTCAATATACGGAAAAGAACAAAATTTAAATTTATCAAATATCAGCACAGAAGCCAGAAAAATATTGAGCTTGTGTATGAACAAAAGAGAGTAAAACTGGTTTAAGTGAGAACGAATCGATGTGGAAAAGCTTATGTGATTTTATAAAGATTTGCTTAATGCTAAATCTAGGCAACAAACTTATAATTTTTGTTTTGTTATTTTTTTCTTTTCTTTCTTGTACAACTTTAACTTACTTGTTTGTTTTTTTTTTTTTTTTGTTTCTCTTCTCCTCTCCGAAGCAGCAGGCCTGTTGCAGTCGCGAAGATGTTGCTAAGGAATGTTTAAATGTTTATATACAGAAAATTTGGTTTGTTGCCACGATTAATTACAACCAAAAAAAAACTAAAGAAATAGTTTAAACTCTCTTCGTTCTGCTAGTATTGAAGTCAATGTATAGATATTTCCCTGGACACTTGTTGCTAGCTTTGAAAAGTTGCAAAGGTGAAACTTTATAGGGTCCCTCGAAGACAAAAGCCCCTATAGATTTCCTTATTAGTTCCTTTCATTTTATTTTCAAATTTTTATTTAATTACCTTTTCGTTAGCTTTCTGACTGACTCCTAAGCGGTTGAGAACCGTATAATAAATCAAATTTAGGTTCTTTTATTTTTCTTCACGTGTACCGGTGCACAAGGTATTGCGCAACGAGTTCACTATTAAGTTTTGTAATTAATTTAATTAACATTTTATTTTAAAAAAACTCAAATTAGATTTTACCTTAAGTTAGCTTGTACAAAATTCTTGATTTTTTTTCCAAATTATGCACGTTCAATGTGTCACCAATCTTGGAAAAAATCGTGCTTTGTTTTAATATTAAGCAATAACTGCTTTTAATTGCTTTGATCAATTAATCAAATTGAATTAAATACATTTTAAATTTAATTTTAAATTGTTAATAGTTTAAATAAGATTTAATTTAAAAACACTTTTAAATTTAAAGGAACTTTTACAAAATCAACCTTTTCCTCTGGCGTTTGATATTGAAGAGACTTAGCTTTGCTTTGTTCTTTTTCAAACTACCTCGCTAGAACAAATTTTATTTTGTCAAAACTCTCGCCCTTTTAGTTTTAGTTTTTGTTATTTCATTTTTTTAACCGTTAATTTTTTGGCATATACTTATGTATAAGCGAGCTTTTTAGAGCTGTTACCTGGCCTTGAAGTTTTAGTGAATAGAAAAAAAAACAATATTATTAGTATTTATTTTTTTTTTTTTTTTTTTTTTGACAAAACTATTATGCAGCTGGATGATAGTGAGAAAAAAAAACAAAGCAGTACTTGCTAGTGACGAAAACCAGCGGTGGCCAACTTCATCAAGCGCATGAGCCACTTATGAGGTAGCCTGGGGTGGCCATTACGGCAATGGGAATTTATTAATAAAAAAGAATTACATCTTGTAACAATTTACCAAATATTTTTGGGCAAAAAAAAATCTGTAACAGAACCTATTCTCGAACTACTTTGAAGACGAGATTCTAGGCCTTGGCGCTCTTGAAGTCTTAAATAAAGCTGCTGCAATATTTTGCTAGGATTAATAATAATTTTTTTCAAATATTGCATATAGTTTTCAAACTTATATGCAGAAAATCTATCTCAAGGTCCATATTGGAGAACACAATCTGATAAGTGTAGTAAGCTATGCACGTTGAAACTTATTAAATGGTCTCCGTAAATATTACCAAAACAATTAACGAATTCTATCAACATTTCCTGAGCAACGTCTGATTCTTCTATGCATGAGTTTTCACAAGACAGGAGCCTAATGCTGGCATGCAGCAACAAAAAATGATAGTATAAATTGGAATGAATACAATCTTTTAAAATAAAAATTCCTGTGTATAATAAAAACTGTCTGAATTCTGTCGCCTTCCAATTGCTAATTTCATTCAAACTTCTTGAAGCCCTACCAAACTCTGTTGGGACATAATCGGAAAGGAAATTTATCTTTATATTCATTTCTGTAATATTACCATTTTTTATTATTAATTGAAGAAGCTTTTTTGTAACGCCTAAATCAACAAGATGCATTACATCCAAAGGAAATTGAGAGACCATGCCAAACCCAGAAATCTCCAGCAAACTTTTTTGTTCTCTAAAATGTAAGGTGTGATGGGAAGGATCAATTCTAAGATCAAATGATGAGTCGATTCTCAAATTGTGGCTTTGTTTTGAAAAGCTTACCCTTTTTTGGATATATTTTCCTATTTGGCAGCATTTTGGGCATGAATTTTTACCATTAAAGTACTGCACTCCTGTAACGAAAGCTCGAGCTGGGGAATCACAAGTGAACAGACGGACATTGAACTTTTTCCTAACATCACTAAAACCTACTTTGAGACCATTTTCTCTTAAAAAAACTTCTTCTTCACAAAATTCTTTTAAAAAGTCATCTACATTATCTGGTTTTTTCAATCCAGAAAAACAGGCAATGGTGAAAGGGTTCTCTTTAGGAAAACCAACTACTGCTCCAAGTATTGGCCATAATACTCTTTTTGAACTATCAAATAACTTAAGACCATCAATACCAACGTCAATTAAAATTTCTAAAGAGTTTTCTAAATAGCTAAAAGAATCTGAGCTAAAATATGTTTGTATACCTAAATACATAAACTCACCCTCTGGAATTGATTGAATTTTAACTTTTTCCCTGCTTGTCCCTACAAGTGTCTTAGCCGAAAGCGGCAAATCATTTACGCCTATTCCGCCTACTCTACGCACAGTCTGCAGGAAATCGCTGAGTGCATTTTGCGAAATATTATGCCTTAATACCCACGATTTTATTTCCCTACATTTCTCTCTACCTACATCACTAGTCTCATCAACTTGTCCGAAGGATTGAACTGAATCACCCTTGCACGATTCCGTATAAAACGAATTGTCACTCGAACGAAATGACGCACTGTCCACTTGACCGATACCACAAGCAGACGCACTCGTGGAAGCAACGCACTCCATTTGTTCGACTTCTTCAAGTCTTTTCAATTTTCTAACACTTTCAATATATATCTTTTTTTCTTTGCTCATGCAATTCGAAAAGTTTATTTTATTCATTTTAATTACTTTATTTACAATTTTAGCAACTTACACTTTTCACAGCAGACAAGAAATTTAATTTGGCGCTAACTTTGACACAACTCAGTAATTTTAATGTTAATATTGTTGTCTCACTCCAACAAAACTCACAAATGTGAAGTAACTGAGAATGTATTAGTTTTTGCTGCAAATGTTGTGATTGTGTTGGAGTTTCAGTTAGCCATGTCTTGCAGGGAAGCTTCTATTACCACGTTAATCCGACGCTTCCAGTCTAAATAATCGAAGTCGCTACGACTCAAACCATTGCATAAACAGAACTTCAAACTGTCTTCAAAGTTACAAAGCGATTCCATAAGATCTTATTTTAAATCGGTTCTTAAAATTTCAAGTCGCTCCGAAAGTACGCAAAAACAAGTTTTTATTTTGCAACCGTTCTGATAAAATTTCGCTGTGTTCTTACTCTCAAACTTTGTTGAGTACATAGACAGTTGACTTGTCAAATTGTGAATTGTGATTTATTATATTTAAAACATATTTATTGTATTTGAAACATATCAATTAAATGCAGTTTTCATCAACTTCATAACTTTTCTTTCGTTTGTGATTACTTTTCTTACGCTTGAAATTGTGAATTGTGATTGGTATTAAATAAAACTTTCGTAGCATTCCGTAAATCAGCAAACCAGTGTTTTCAGTACGGTAGCAATTTACCTCAAAACTGGTGCAGTGGCAACACTCATGTTTCGCATTTTTCGCATAATTTCTGCAAGGAAAAGTTAAGGTAAGTCACAAATAGTGTTTATCAAATAAAAAATTAGAATAGAGTTTATTTTCACAGTTTTTGTACCGCCATTCATTTTGCTGCGCTTTTATTTTGCTGCGTTTCATTTTGGACTAGCTGCTGAAGTCTTTGCTGAGTCTGCGACGTTAATTGTTTTCGGCTTTAGCGAAAGGTAAGCTACGTTGGCATAATTCTAGTTTGGGGCCCACGCCCCATCAAATAAACAATTAAAATAGAGTTTATTTTCACAGTTTTCGTACCGCCATACATTTTGCTGCGTTTCAGTTTGGACTAGCTGCTGAAGTCTTTGCTGTGTCTGCGACGTCATATGATAGTTATTTTTTATGAACAAATCATAATATAGATCTTGAATTGTTTGATTAAAAACTCTTTAACATTTTTATAAATAAAATTTTGCGACTGAATCGCATTTTGAAAAAATAAAGTTCAATTTCACATGCTAAAATGTTTAATTTGAGAAGGTTCGATCTTAATTTAAGATATGTTGTGTTGCTATTCCAGCCAGTATGCTAACGATAAGGGCTGAAATTCAGAGAAGCTAGGGCTGCTTTTACTATTTAACTGCCTTTAAGTAAGACAGTATTGGATGCTGGTTTACAGTACAATTCGGCAAATGTAATTTCAGCAAAAGCTGTCTTAATGTTGTTGCAGCTTACTTTAAGACAGGGAACTTAACAAGGAACTATGTATGATCGTTTTCTTTAGCCACAATTTGACCGATAGGTGTTTTGCATCGTGTGGATGTGGTTTTTTATATGCATTATCTTAAATGACATGAATTGGTGTTGTAATAGTTAATCCAATGGATAATACTTTTATTTAAAGAATGTATTTTTAATATTTACAGTTTTTATAAGCAGTATGTTGGGTTTTCATAGTTATTTCTGAGTGGTGATATAACGAAATCTTTTAACCGTTCTTTTAACACTTTCTGATCAGTTAGTTTTCTACGTGAGGGCTCCAAAAGAGTGTGATGATTTATAAACGTTACCCATTCTCAGAAGAGAATTTATTTTAATCGTTGTCACGTCAACGCATCTGGCAACTTCCCCATTGCTTAAAGGTATACAATTTCCGATAATATGTTGTTTAATTGTTGCAGGTAACGTACCTTTTCAGTTCATACCTGTACAATACAAGGTAGATAATTAAATAATTAAATGATAAAAGTAAATGCTCACAACCACGCTTTCCAAATCAAAAACACTGTCAACATTTGTTTTTGGATTGAACTGATAAGTTTTTCTTTGAATAACCTCATCTTTAAAAATACTTTCAAATTGAGATATTTTGGATTGTTGACACCCTGTGTAGCTAATATTAATAATGATGTATAAAATAACTTTTTATAGCCCTATTATGATTTACAACCAAACTGAGTTGAGTTGTCTACAACACAACTCAACTTGAACGCCACTGGAATATTTTTTGGTATTATGGCTTACAACCATTTTAAGTTGAGTTGTATGGAATACTTTCCAAACTGTAATAGAATTTAATGGAAATTTTGACAGCTGAATGTAAATAAAAAACAGCTGATTTTTAATTTTCGCTGCTTTTATAAGTTGGTGAAATAAAAAGTTAAGCACACAGGAATTTTGAAATGGAATCTTCTTGGATTTATTTTTAACGATGAAGAAGACAATAGTTCAATGTGTCGTGCGTACGTAAACAAATCAGCTATAATAAAAATCTTTTGCAGGTGCCGCACACCAAGTATTTTTTTTATTGATATTGATTCAAATTTATTTGAACGAAATGCTTTTTTACAGATTCCTTAGCTTATTAAGGCGAAGCAAAGAAGCATTTGCTGATGTTTTAGATGATACCCGAACATTACTTAAAATGGGTTATTTTCCATAAATTAAACCATCAGCGCGATCTATTTTTGTTTGTAATTTTTCTAAATATTGTTTCATATATTAATAAAGTTGTTTCAAAGTTATTTTTTATTATTTTCAAGTTTTTTTCCATCTAAACTGTTCAAGACAACCACAAAAATGCAGTTGTATAATTTTGACAGTTCTTACAACTAAAATTTGTTACGGTTGTGTCCCATAATATCAAAAATTCTTACAACTCAACTGGAAAGACAACTGAGTTGTGAAAAACAGAGTTGAGTTGTATGTCATAATACCGATTTGTGCCTGACAACTCAACTTTTGATTCAGTTGTAAACCATAATAGGGGCATTAAGGTCTTTATTTGTTAGGAACACTTTTTTGAAAAGTGAATTTTTTTTTAGCAAGTATAATGAAAATTTATCAAAATTTTATTTCATAAGTTTTCAATAATTTGTTGGTGCAACAAAAACTTTTCGTTTCTATACAATTTTGACAAATTTATCACTTTTCAAAATAAAACTAAAAACTTTTCACTTATCCAATTTCGGAAAATATAAATTTTTAAATTGAGTACTTTTCATAACTCAAAAAAAAAATTATCAAAATTTTTGTTCGTGCAACACAAAATTATCAAATATTACGATAAGTTGCCAAGTGAAAAGTGAAAAGTTGTTGGTGCAATAGGGCCCAGGTCCTATTTTTTCTTCAATTATGCAAAATTTTTTTATAAGCCCGGTAGACAAAAATATTGGAACAATTCAGAAAAAATTCTTTAAGTTTCTGAAAATTTTAGTTTATTAATTCTTTTGTCACATCATCAGCCCTGAACTTTAATTGCCGCCCTGAAAACAACTTTGATCCCTGGTCGCAACCATAGAAGGAATCAGAAGTTTTCGGCGTCGGTACAAAGAGGAACTAAAATATATACATATTTTAAATTTGTGAGAACATCCTATTATATTTTAATTATATTAAAAACATTAAATCAATAAAAACATTGTCGATTTTATAACCCTCCTGACAATTTCAGAAGTGAGATCTGAACGCGAGTGTTTTACCTATTTTAATATAGTAAAGCGTTTCTCAGAAACTGAGACTTCTCGTGAATTCTTTTGAATATGTCTATTCGTAGCTGAGACTCCTCGCGAATTTCTTTCCACACGCTTATTCGAAGCTGAGACTCTTCACGAATTTCTTTGCTTACGCGCATACGTAATTTGTTGGACATGCGCTTTGTCCTCTATCGTTTATTCGTGCTAAGCTACTTAAGCAGTCGTGTTCTGTGTGTAAGAAGAGTTCGAAAAGTTTTTCATCAACTTTGACATTTGACCCGTGTCGCTTAATTGACCTCTGTTGGACATTCGTTTTGTCCTCGTTCGTATGCTTTATAGTGCATTAGAAGAGGCTAAAAGTCGATCCCGTGTGTAAAAGAGATAGCAAGTGCTATCATTAATTTATGACATTCGGTTTGCCCTCGTTCGTTTAAATGAGCTTTCGAAAGCTTTATTCTGACATTTGACTGACAGAAACTTTTTTTTTTTTTTACCCTTTGTTATTGTTTACAAACAAAACAAACCAAAACAAAACAAAAAAATACACAAAATGTCTTTGCGAAGTTTAAAGGTTGAAGTTTTGCGAAACAAATGTAAAGAAGCTGGTTTAGCTACAAGTGGTACAAAAAAACAACTAATAGAGCGCCTTGAAAACAATATGTGTAGTGATAGTGAATATGACAGTGCGCACGAATATGAAATATTGTTAAGAAAAATCAGTTTGTTAGAAAAAACAATAAACGAAATGCAACAACAAAACGTTGCTCGTTCCTCTGCTGATTCGTTATTGCACCCTTTTCAACCAAATCAAATGTCGTCACCAAATAAGCGACAAGTTATTCAAGTTGCTTCAACTCAATCGCAGATGCATTTGCAGCGACCAATTGTGTCAACATCGCAATATGTCTCGTCATCTTTGCCGACAATTAATCCGTGCATTCCGTCGTCCGTGCCGGTATCAAATTCTTTTATTCCGGGTAATGTCATATCGCAAGCAACTGCTGCACATATTACTGCACCGCAAGTGTCTATTCCGTACAATACGCCAATCATAACAAGCCATGCTCCGTACGTTCCTCCACCGCCGGGTTTTCCAATGTGTTATCAAAATGCGTTTCCTTCACAACAATATTTACCACCAAATAGTGTTACCCAAAATCAGGTTATATTACCACAAAATATAACAAATATCCAAACAAGTTCTCATGACATGATTTCCCTTATGCCAGAATTTAACCCTACGTCACCCACCTCGCTTAATTCAAAACAATTTATAAAACGTATCGAATTGCTTAGAAACGCGTATCAATGGCCGGATAATAATCTTTTATTCGCTGTGCAACAAAAATTATTCGGTTCAGCAAAATATTGGGTTGATTCACAAAACATTTTTTTTACGTGGCAGCAATTTAGAAATAAATTTTTAGAAGCTTTCCGTTGTGATGAAAACGTTGCAAATATCCATGTTAAAATGGCAAATACTAAACGCGGCTTAAACGAATCTCCGGAAGAGTATTTTTATAAAATGGTAGCAATCGGAAGTAAAGTTTCAATGCAAGAAGATGCAATAGCTCACCATATTATTAACGGAATAAACGACTCAGATTTAAAAAAAATTATTTCGAAAAATTATAACGAGTGTAACCAATTATTGCGCGACATTAAAAATTATTGCAATTATAATTCAGTGAAGACTATTCATTTAGAACAACATCAATATAAATCAAAAAATTTATCGGTTTCGTCGAACAATACGACAACTTTTAATAAAAGGTATGATGAAAAATCAAAAAATAACGATAATATAAAGTGTTTTAACTGCCATAAATTTGGGCACTATTCGGTTAAATTCCCTGAGCAGCAACGTAAAGAGCGCTGTAAAATCTGTAATCGTACTTCACATTCTAGCGATAACTGTACTCAAAACGCAGTAAGTATAATTAAATCCAAACCTAATATAAATAAAATTCAAAATTCGACCGATAAAATAAATCAAAAGGAAATTGTTAAACAAATAAGAGTCAATGGAAATGACGTCATTTCATTCATTGATTCTGGAAGCCAATATAGCTTAATACGAAAATGCTATGCCAACAATCTAGGACCCGAAAAACCATGCACGAAAATTTTATCTGGTTTTGCGGGTGGAAAATATCACTGCGAAAATAAAATAGCTGTTACAATTGAAATCGATGGTAACATTTTTAAAGCAGATATGTTTATTGTCGATGACGATTTTATTCCTGAAAATATTCTGCTGGGCAGAGATATTTTGTGTAGTAACGGTAACAGAGTTATAATTGAAGGCGAAGATTGTTGGATAGAAAACGTCAAAGATCCAAATATGCCAACCAATTTAAATTTACTAGAAAAAAATGAGCTTAAGAAAATTTTAGCTAACAACCGTAGTTGTTTTGCCTATGACGTGTCAGAATTAGGTAAATGTACAACTGCTAAGATGTCAATCCAACTTAATAAAGACGAGCCCATTAAATTGAAACCATATCGCATCGCTTTCGCTAAACGTACAGTCGTAGCCGAAATAATTTCAGATTTACTGAAATTTGACATTATTCGTCCCTCAAATTCATCGTATGCGTCGCCAGTTGTTTTGGTACAAAAGAAAAACGGCGAACACCGCCTTTGTGTCGACTATCGACTTCTCAATCGAATCACAGTAAAAACACCTTTTCCAATGCCGGTCTTAGAAGAGCAGTTTGCACAATTGGCCGGTAATAATTTTTTTTCTACTCTTGACTTGCGTATGGGATATCATCAAATGGAGATCGAAGAATCGTCGAAACAATTCACAGCATTTGTTACTACCGAAGGCCATTACGAATATAATAGAATGCCATTTGGTCTCGTTAATGCGCCGGCATTTTTCCAAAATGTTATGAATCAAATTGTGGCAAAAATGGGTCATGGGGAAGTTTTAGCTTATCTGGATGACGTTATCATCCCAAGCAAAACTGTCGCTGAAGGATTGTTAAGACTCGAAAAATTCCTAAAACTTTTACAAAAACACGGACTTACTCTTCGTTTAAGTAAATGCAATTTTTTAATGACGGAAATCGAACACTTGGGTCACCTTGTTAATAAAGACGGAGTAAAACCTGGAAAACTTAAAATAAGCGCTATCAAAAACTTCAAACCACCAACGAATACAACTGAAATAAGACGTTTCCTTGGTCTTACAGGTTTCTTTCGTAAATTTGTACCACACTATTCATTCATTTCAAAACCGCTTACAAAACTTTTACACAAAACGGAAGAAAATAATTTTGCCTGGACTTTAGAACAACAGCACGCATTCGATAAACTCATTGACGCCCTTTGCAATACTCCAGTCTTAGCACTTTACGATGTCAAAGCTTTTCACGAAGTCCATACAGATGCGAGCAGCATTGGTCTTGCTGGAGTTCTAATGCAGTCGTATGACCAAAAGAAGTGGCAACCAGTGTTTTACTTTAGCCGTCACTGTACAGAAGCTGAACAAAAATATCACAGTTACGAACTTGAAGTTCTTGCTGTTGTGGAATCGCTAGAACGTTTTCGAATATATTTACTTGGGAAACGTTTTCGTCTTGTGACAGATTGTTCTGCCATAGCTACAGTCAAAGAAAAGAAAGAGCTTAAATCAAAAATTGCTAGGTGGTGGATGAAACTCCTGGAATTCGACTTTGAAACGGTTCATCGTCAAGGCAGTCTTCTTGCACACGTAGATGCGCTGAGCAGAACACCTGACCAACCGCCTAACGAAGTAGAACCTGCAGGATTTATTTTAAACATCGAAACTAAATTAGACGATTGGGTATTAGCTGTACAATTGCAAGACGAACGACTCAGACATATTATTGCAGTTTTAACTGGAAAATTAAAGTCTTTAGACGAATGCCAATTAAAGCAGGATTATAAAATCCAAAATCATGGCTTATATAGAAAAGTTAAGGATTCGCTAAAGTTTGTGATACCAAAGGCGATCAGATGGAGAATCGTTCAGCATTTCCATGATAATATGGGTCACTTTGCATTCGACAAAACAATGCTGCGTATTCAAAATTTATTTTGGTTTCCTAAAATGAGGAAATATGTTAAAGAATATATCGCCGCTTGCATTCCATGTTGCTACAATAAATCACAGAGAGGTAAACAAGAAGGTAGTTTGCATTTTGAAGACCCAGAACCAATCCCTTTTAGACTCGTACACATTGATCATCTTGGACCATTTATTCGTTCAAAAAATGGTAACACGCATATCATCGCCGTATCTGATGCATTTAGCAAATATCTCATTGTAAAAGCAGTCAGAAACACTAAAACCGTACCAGTTATACGTACTTTAAATGAAATAACGAGCTATTTCGGATTACCGACACGCATCGTATCAGATCGAGGGACCGCTTTCACTTCCAAGGTATTTGAAACATATTGCAACGAACAAAACATCCAACATATAAAAACAGCAGTGCGTACACCAAGGGCCAACGGCCAGGTTGAGAGAGCAAACGAAATTATCTTGAACTATCTTCGAACAACCACAGAAAATCCAAAAGACTGGGATTTAAAGCTGAAAGATCTTCAATGCATAATTAACTCTCAAATCAATTCAACTACCGGATTTTGTCCAAATGACCTTGTGTTCAATTTTCAGCTTAACAATCTTGTACACAACCATCTAGTTGCCGCTGTACAGAACGAAACTACTGATAGCTCCGCCAAACTGTCTACTCAGCAAAAACAAGAACAAGCTACTGAAAATATTCGACGTGAACGTGAAAAGTGGAAATCCAGATTCGACAAAAAGTATGCAAAGCCTACGAAATACCAAGAAAATGACTTGGTTGTAATCCAAAATGAACCAGCTGCAACAGGAGAATCCCGAAAGCTCGAGCCTAAATTCCGAGGCCCATACATAATATCTCGACAGGTTGGAAACGACCGTTATCTAATTGAAGATATTCCTGGAATTCAGGTAACCTCTCGAAAATTCTGTTCCATCTTTTCTTCGGATAAAATAAAGCCATGGTGTAAAAAGTATCCCGAACTCGAAGAAGAATCTGAAGATCTAAACGACGATGAAAACCAACTTTCTGAAATCGAGGACGATTTAGTGTCAGAATTGGCCGAACTGTCACATCATCAGCCCTGAACTTTAATTGCCGCCCTGAAAACAACTTTGATCCCTGGTCGCAACCATAGAAGGAATCAGAAGTTTTCGGCGTCGGTACAAAGAGGAACTAAAATATATACATATTTTAAATTTGTGAGAACATCCTATTATATTTTAATTATATTAAAAACATTAAATCAATAAAAACATTGTCGATTTTATAACCGTCCTGACACTTTTATCAAATATTCATGGATAGCAAAGTTTTGTTTATTTTTTTAATATCTTCTAAAATATGTCATTTTTGTAGAGGTTGATTAGAACATATGTAGTTAGATTCATCGACTTATTTTATTAAAAAAAATCTTCTAAAGGAGTGCACAATTTAGTTTCCGCCCCGGGTGCCACCAACCCTAGCTACGCCACTGCTTACGCTGAATGTGGAATTTCCAACGGATTAGAATGATCTCTCCGGATACGTCGCACAGTGGGTTATTACATGGGTAAACTGGGGATTAATTCAGGGAAGCCCATTATTATTGGTATTTAAATTTTTTTGGAATACCTATACATTAATTAGTAAATAAAACATTGGTTTTTGAAAAAAAATTGATAGAAAATATTTTTTTATTTCAAAAATAAGAGACAAATAATATGTACATATATATGCATTTGAACCTATTTTAGGTATTATTGGGATAAAAGTCAACACCATCATCATTATCATTATCATCATCATAATCATCATCATCATCATCATCATCATCATCATCATCATCATCATCATCATCATCATCATCATCATCATCATCATCATCATCATCATCATCATCATCATCATCATCATCATCATCATCATCATCATCATCATCATCATCATCATCATCATCATCATCATCATCATCATCATCATCATCATCATCATCATCATCATCATCATCATCATCATCATCATCATCATCATCATCATCATCATCATCATCATCATCATCAACACCATCATCATTATCATCATCATCATCATCATCATCATCATTGTCGTATTCTTCGGGTATAATTAATAATTCCAATGCCAATTGTGGTATTTTGTATGTTTTTTTTTTTATTAGTTTTACTCATGCTGGTAATGAATGGATCTGAAGTCAGCAGAAATCTTTTAAATATATCTTCATTAGTTTTTTCCCGGCTACATTTACGAGCAAAGTATTCCCTATAGTTTTTAAAATCTTTGTTTCTAGCCTCTTGAGCTTCCTCTGAAAGCTCACCAATCGGCAAAAGGTCATTGGATATTATTTCCGGTCCATGAATAAAAAATTTATGAAGGGTAGTTGACATTTTATACCATGGATATTTTTTAACAAAATGCCTGGCAGTATTGTGAGCAAAGTCTCTAAACTTTTCACCATTTACCTCGTGGCCACATGACACGACAATAAGTATTATGTGCTTTCTGTTAATTAACTCTAGATCCACTTTTGTTATTTCTGAGGAAACTTCTGCATTCTTAAAAAACCTTCTCGCGGTATTGCCATCATTTGTGTTGCCAAAGCCTGGTTTTGGTTGGTCAATGATCAATCCAGTTCTTTCTCTGAAATCTTCTTGAATTCTCGTTTTTGTGTCTTTAACAACTTGTTTCTCATGATTGGATCTAGCTTGCCACTTTTTAAGTGGTAATTTATATGCCACATGGAGAAGACACTCAAAAAACCTAATCCAGCCATGGAGAATAGATAATCCGAACTGATACGTATCCTCGCTTACACTTTTGGTAATCATTTGATCAATACAGTTGAAATCTTTACTCGTAGCACCACAAACGTAACATTTTTGTGTGGAGGTTGTTTCGGTAATAGCATTACATACTTTGCCATCAATCATCACTAACATTAGTTCGTGATTTATTTTCATTGATTTATCACCGACTAATACAACGGAATCCTTGAGAGTTTTTATTTCATCCTCCACTCTTTCTTTTTCAAGTTTTGAAGTACTTACTGTTTCTTTCAAAAATTCAATTTTTAAGGGTCTGCAAAATCTAGTTGAAGAAGGTCGAGGATTTTGCCAAATAGTTTTATTCATACAGACAATTTTTAACGGCACAATAGATGTAATAAATACAGCAGAATCACTAGCGTCAGAGCCGTGAAATGCTTGTTTATAAGAGCTATGACCGGAACTTCCATCAAAGCCCCACTTAGAGTACAAAGTCATTTGTGATAGTTCCTCGGCGTTTAATGAATCCAGCACAGAATTCTGTACCAAAGCTAGACGCTCAGTGGTATGATCTAAGAGTCCTTGTAGACTGACTTGCGCTGATGTTTCAGAAAAGTTCATATGTTCTTGTTTTGGATAACATTTTTTCTTAGCTTTTTGGACTATTGTAAATGACGGAAATTTATCAGGCGCGGCCTTGCTTATGACATTATATTGGTGTCGAGTTAGCTTCGCTTCAACTAAAACCGAAAGTGGTTTCTCAGCACTTAATTGCTGTGTTGGTACCTGTTTGAAACTTTTTCTATATTTTGTCGCTCTTGTTGGAGATGATATTAACTCCTTAACTAATTTTGATGCATCAGTTTTTCCAGAAGCTCTCAAGCTCATTTGTGTGGCATAAGCCAAAACGGGCAAAGGAATATTCTTTCTTAACGCCTTACATTTCTTAGCTTTTGTGTTTTCTTTACACTCCTCAAATGGGAGATGTTTGCGTCCTCGTTTTATTAATGGTGTTGCAGGTGGAACAAACGAGATAGAAGCATCAAGCCAATTCTTATTATTGTTTAAAAAAACTTCTTCCTTCCTCTGACATTTTTCCCACCGAAGCTTATATTCTGAGCAGAAATAATTAAATCGTTTGATAAAATCGACCATATGTGAAGGGTTGACACGTTTGATTACTTCCCGTCTCAGAAGCTTCAATTTATCTTTAAGAAATCGAGCTTCTGTATTTTTCATAAAACTATGTAGCTCACGACGAGAAATAAAAATTGTTTTCAAAGTTGTTCCTAAAATAGTAAGATTTATTGTTTAAAATTTGCAAAATTTTATTCTTTTTCCCTTGTACCAAATAACGAATACGAATGTACCAAATAACGAATACTTTACAATTACACAACACTTCAAATAAAAACACCACACTAAACAAAACAGACACAATCAAATTTTTATTCGTTGTATATAAAACAGAACTTTTTTTCGTAAGTGAGCGTGAGTCAAAACTAACTCACGCACCCATCTCTAATAGAAACCAAACTCAATAACAACAATAACTTTAATACCGAAAATAAATACAAAAGAGAGTAAGAAAGAAACAAGTTGAATTTTTGTTAGTTTTTTTCACCATATGTTTTTAGCAACTGGAGTTCTTTCACAATAACTTAAATAAGTAAAAAAACTCAGTAAATCTGCAAGATTTTTTTTTTGATATATAAGCTCAATTATTGTTATGCATTACCTTCGTCAAGTTAAATGCTCTTTTTCGACTGGCCCTGATGAAATTCCGAGTTGCATTCTAAAGGAATGTGCTAGCAACCTGTGTGCTCCTCTAACAAACATATTTAATATATCCTTGCAAAGTGGACATTTTCCCATTATATCGAAAGATTCATATATTATACCCCTTCATAAATCTGGCTCTAAAATTGATGTCACTAACTACCGAGGCATCGCCAAATTAAGCGCAATCCCTAAATTATTTGAGAAAATCATAACTGAACAACTAACCCACTACGTATCTTCTTCCATTTCTGACACTCAACATGGTTTTTTAAAGGGTAAATCAACTTCAACAAACCTTTTGGAGTTTACAACTCGTGTAATAAAAGGTTTTACTTTGGGAAAACAGACTGACGTTATTTATACGGACTTTAGCAAAGCTTTTGACAGTGTCAATCATAATCTTATATTGAGTAAACTTAAGCTAATTGGGTTTCCTGTAAAATTGCTAAATTGGATAGAATCTTATTTATCACGACTTTTCAAAAAGTTTTATATAAAAATTCTCTTTCACAAAATATAATGGTTACATCTGGTGTTCCGCAAGGAAGTCATCTTGGACCGGTTTTATTCTTACTATTTATTAATGACCTTCCCTTGGCAATTAAACATTGTGACGTCTTAATGTATGCTGACGATGTGAAACTTTTTCTTACCTACAAGTCACTCGACGAACAACACCTTTTACAATCTGATTTAAACAGACTAGTGGATTGGTGTAACTTCAACCTATTAAACCTTAACTTAAAAAAATGCAAATCAATGACATTCTCACGTAGAACTGCTCATAGTACAAATTACACTATAAATAACATCCACTTAGAAATTGTTCATAGTTTTGTTGATCGTGGTGTAATTATGGATCCAAAACTTCGCTTCAATCTCCACGTTAATTTGGCTGTAAATAAGGCTAGAGGTGTCCTTGGTTTCATTAAAAGATGGGCGAAAGAATTCAATGATGCCTTCACCACTAAACTACTGTATATATCTCTCGTAAGGCCTATTCTTGAATATGCTTCCGTAGTATGGAACCCTCAATATAACGTCCACATTGATGCAATAGAATCGGTTCAAAAACAGTTTTTACTTTTTGCTTTACGTCATCATCGTTGGAACCCAGATATTATTCTTCCTTCGTTTGAAACCCGCCTTAAGCAAATTTTACTACCTTCCCTGAGAAGCAGAAGGATGATGCTTAATGTCACCTTCCTATATAAATTACTTTGTGGTGATATTGACTCCCAATATATTCTCTCATCTCTTAACTTTAACATCCCAAGAAGAGGATCTAGACATTTTGTGCTTTTTAAGTTGAGCCAGTGCACTTCAAATTTTGCCCTTCATGACCCTTTACGATGTATGTGTAGTGATTTCAACAATAGCTACAGCTTAATTAATTTTTGTGAGTCGGTGGATGCCTTGAAACGGAAAATGATTTTACATTTAAATAATTGATACATTTTAGAATTTTGTTTCAAACATTAACTCTGTTAATAATATTGTTATATTCTGTTAAAATGTTGGCTGAAGTTATTCCATAAACTAGAAGTAAACACCATCGAATATGATATGTATGCTTAAACTTGTTTGTTTTTAATCAAAAAAAAATTTTTAATTTTTCTTATTCATTTTGACTTATTAATTACTAAGTTTGGTGCGCAAGAGTTTATCTCTTTTCCATGCAAGTTTATGCCTGCGTTGGCCCAAATACATATCCAATTAATAACATTAGCACGGTGTTCCAAAATTACATAGTGACCCGTATATATATACACATATATGTTTGTACATATTTACACGTATATATCTCCGTTATAATTGGCATTGGTTTGGTGTTTAAGTGTTTACTCTCTTTTCCACGTAGGATCTTGGGTTGGATAGTTGCCGCAAACTTACTAATATTCATATTATTTATAGTTACTTTGGTCTCTTTGTTTTAGAGTTTTATGTACAGTTTACTACTTATTTGATGTTGTTTATTTTTTAAATTCAAATATTCTTAATAAATTCGTGTTTTTGTATAAAATTTTTAAGTTCCGCTGAAAAGCCAGTTATGTGCTTAGTGGTAATTCATACTTCGCCAACTGGGTGTGTTTTTTTAGTACGTAGGTGCATTCTATCTTTCCGGTTAATCCGGACTGTTGTAGAATGTAAGTCGTGCATGCGTATAGTACGGGCTATACGTATTTATGAGATTTCTCACTCCTTTGGCGAATC
The DNA here is from genome assembly GCA_958299015.1 of Tetanocera ferruginea. Taxonomy (NCBI): domain Eukaryota; kingdom Metazoa; phylum Arthropoda; class Insecta; order Diptera; family Sciomyzidae; genus Tetanocera; species Tetanocera ferruginea. The sequence goes on along the minus strand of OY282641.1, from coordinate 74,331,981 downwards.
CAAAAAAAAAAAAAAAAAAAAAAAAAAGAATGAATAAAAGAATGATCCCCAAATCTGATGACGACTACCGCAAACGAAAAACTGATAATGATTTACGGATATGTACCTGGAATGTCCAAACCCTAAATTGGGATGGTGCCTCTATCCAACTGATTGATATCTTGGAAAGATATAATGCTGATATCACTGCAATCCAAGAAATGCGATGGAAGGGACAGGGTTGCTTACGGCAAGCATCCTGTGATATCTACTACAGCGGCCATGCGGAGAAGCACGAGTTTGGATGCGGATTTGTAGTTGGCAAGAGAATACGGCATCATGTCCTGCGATTCACTCCTGTGAACGAACGACTTGCCATAATCCGCTTCAAGGCAAAATTTTTTAACATAAGCCTAATATTTGCGCACGCTTCGACAGAAGAAAAAGATGACGAAACCAAAGAAAGTTTTTACGAGCGTCTTGAAGACGCATACGAGCGCTGCCCCCGTCATGACTTAAAAATCGTGCTTGGTGACTTCAACGCCAAGGTGGGTAAGGAAAACATATTTGGTCCTACAGTCGGAAAGTTCAGCCTCTAAAGAGTGATTTTTTAAGAGCTTGATAACTTTTTTTTTAAAAAAAACGCATAAAATTTGCAAAATCTCATCGGTTCTTTATTTGAAACGTTAGATTGGTCCATGACATTTACTTTTTGAAGATAATTTCATTTAAATGTTGACCGCGGCTGCATCTTAGGTGGTCCATTCGGAAAGTCCAATTTTGGGCAACTTTTTCGAGCATTTCGGCCGGAATAGCCCGAATTTCTTCGGAAATGTTGTCTTCCAAAGCTGGAATAGTTGCTGGCTTATTTCTGTAGACTTTAGAAGACTTTAGACTTGACGTAGCCCCACAAAAAATAGTCTAAAGGCGTCAAATCGCATGATCTTGGTGGCCAACTTACCGGTCCATTTCTTGAGATTAATTGTTCTCCGAAGTTTTCCCTCAAAATGGCCATAGAATCGCGAGCTGTGTGGCATGTAGCGCCATCTTGTTGAAACCACATGTCAACCAAGTTCAGTTCTTCCATTTTTGGCAACAAAAAGTTTGTTAGCATCGAACGATAGCGATCGCCATTCACCGTAACGTTGCGTCCAACAGCATCTTTGAAAAAATACGGTCCAATGATTCCACCAGCGTACAAACCACACCAAACAGTGTATTTTTCGGGATGCATGGCCAGTTCTTGAACGGCTTCTGGTTGCTCTTCACTCCAAATGCGGCAATTTTGCTTATTTACGTAGCCATTCAACCAGAAATGAGCCTCATCGCTGAACAAAATTTGTCGATAAAAAGCGCGAAACACATTTCGAACCGAACACTGATTTTGGTAATAAAATTCAATGATTTGCAAGCGTTGCTCGTTAGTAAGTCTATTCATGATGAAATGTCAAAGCATACTGAGCATCTTTCTCTTTGACACCATGTCTGAAATCCCACGTGATCTGTCAAATACTAATGCATGAAAATCATAACCTCAAAAAAATCACCCTTTACAACAACACATCCGATAACGGAATGAGGTTGATTGACTTCGCCGCAGCACGAAACATGGTCGTTAGTAGCACTAGATTCAAGCATCTCAATATTCATAAGGCCACCTGGTTGTCCCCTGATCAAAAAACATGCAACCAAATTGATCACGTTTTGATTGACGGAAGGCACTCTTCCAGTGTACTAGACGTACGCACGATCCGTGGTGCTAACATAGACTCGGATCATTATCTTGTCGCAGCCAAGATCCGCACACATCTGTGCGCAGCTAAGAATGCTCGCAATCCTACACAAAGAAAGCTAGACGTCGACAAGCTGCAGTCAAAACGGTTGGCCGAAGCCTTCGCTACTCGACTCTCACTCCTGCTTCAAGAAAGCACTCCTCCGATCGACAATATATGCGGACAGTGGACGCACATATCCCACTCTATGCGTACGGCTGCCGAAGAGGTGATAGGCTACCACCGCCCTCGCCGAAACCAGTGGCACGACCAGGAGTGTCGCGACGCCACTGCAGAGAAGGACGCCGCCTACAAAGCCACCCTGCAGTCGGTTGTAACGCGTGCTGTTAAGGAGTGATACCGAGAGAAGAGGAGGGAAGAGAGACGCATTTTCAGGCGAAAAAAACGAGAGGCGGAAATGCGTGAGTGCGAGAAAATTGAGATGCATGGTGACAGGAATGAGACTCGAAAATTTTTCGAAAAAATAAGACGCCTGGCCGATGGTTTTAAGACCGGAGCCTCTTCCTGCAAGGACGAGAATGGGAATCTAGTGACAGATATCCAGAGTACACTGATGTTATGGAGGGAGCACTTCTCTAGACTTTTAAATGGCAATGCTGACAACAATCCCGCCAGTGGAGATGATATCCCGGAAACCCCAATTATGGATGACAGCGTTGAAGTTCCGCTGCCCGACTATAATGAGGTCTTAACAGCTATAGCTCGGCTTAAAAACAACAAAGCCGCAGGAGCCGATGGCCTACCGGCTGAGCTGTTTAAGACCGGTGGCGAAGCTCTGTTTAAATGCATTCACAGACTTCTATGCAGAATATGGTCGGAAGAATGCATTCCAGATGATTGGAACCTCAGTGTGCTCTGCCCAATCCACAAAAAAGGCGATCCCACCATTTGCGCCAACTACCGTGGGATTAGCCTTCTTAATATCGCATATAAGGTCCTGTCGAGCGTATTGTGTGAAAGACTGAAGCACATCGTTAACCAACTGATTGGACCTTATCAGTGTGGCTTCAGACCTGGAAAGTCCACCATCGACCAGATCTTCACGCTCCGACAAATCTTGGAAAAGACCCTTGAAAAACAAATCGATACACACCATCTTTTTGTCGATTTAAAAGCCGCCTTCGACAGTCCAATAAGGAGTCACCTATATGCCATCATGTCTGAATTTGGTATTCCTGCGAAGCTAATACGTCTTTGCAGGATGACACTGAACAACACCAGCAGTGCAGTGAAAATCGGGAAGGACCTCTCCCTTCCTTTCAATACCAAGCGAGGTTTCAGACAAGGTAATTCCTTATCGTGCGACTTTTTTAATATAGTCATGGAGAAGATCATCCGAGCTGCTGACCTGAGATGCAGCGGCACAATTTTCTATAAGAGTGTTATGCTGCTGGCGTATGCTGATGATATTGACACCATTGGTCAAAATACGCGCGAAGTCAGTGCAGCATTCTCCAGGCTAGAAAAAGAGTCGAGTCGAATGGGTCTTGCAGTGAACGCAGATAAAACGAAGTATCTTGTGTCAACAAACAAACAGTCCCAGCGTCTTGGAAACCACGTCACTATTGACAACACCTCTTTTGAGGTAGTGAAGGACTTTGTTTACCTGGGATCCAGTATAAACTCCTCCAACGATATCAGTATTGAGATTAAACGAAGGATAACCCTTGAAGGATAACTCTTGGTGTTACTTTGGGCTCAGTAGGCAATTGAGAAGCAGAGCTCTTTCTCGACGAACAAAACTGACGCTCTATAAGTTAATAATCATGCCCGTCCTACTATACGCATCACAAACCTGGACGTTGAGCAGCTCTGATGAAAGGATTTTGGGAGCGTTCGAGAGAAAAATCCTTCGCAAGATCTATGGTCCAATCTGCGTTAATGGCGAGTACCGAATACGATGGAATCATGAGCTGTATGAGCTATATGCCGACATCGATATAGTCAAGCGTATTAAAATTGAGCGGCTTCGCTGGCTAGGTCATGTCGAGAGAATGAACGACGAAGCTCCAACAAAAAAGATATTGGATTCGGTACCCAGCGGTGGCCAACGCAGACGAGGAAGACCGCATCTCCGTTGGAAAGACCAGACATTGGATAACCTGACAACGCTTGGAGTTTCCAACTGGCGCCAGCAAGCGCACGACAAAAGAGGCTGGCGAAAATTCTTAGACCAGGCCAAAACCGACCAACGGTTGTAAGCGCCATCTAAGTAAGTAAGTAAGTATATATTTATAGTTGTATTTATTTCTAGGAATGTTTATATTTATTTATATTGATAATTGTATTGATATAACTACTGATTTTGATATTATTATTATATTGGTAATATTTATTTTTACTTTGGTGTTGATGTTGATAATGATAATGATGTTAATATTTATACAGTAATTATTTTCTGTGCCCAACATAGGCTTCGGCTCACACCTGAGATAATAAGTCTTACGCTCTACAACCTAAGTTTTTTTTTTATTGCTTAATGTATTTTGTATGGAAGACACCAATTGATATACACTTACTGCATCTTGCTGTAAAACAAACGAAACGTGTATTTCACGAAGACTTCGTTCAAAAGCCAATAATCAGCTGTTTTTGCTTGATGTAAAACGTATATCGTAAAGAATCGAGAACAGCTGATTCAGTTACGAGCGAAGACGTAACAGCAGTACAAATTTGGCTTGCTGTAAGAAAATAAAGCGAAGCAGAACGTCAAAAAACGGCGATAAACAAATAGTAATCGTCTACAAAATCTGCATAATGGAGGTTGCTATGAAGAGCAAGTAAATACAATTTTATAAGCATATTTAACATTGCCGAAAAAATTAATGCGTACGGATCGCCACAAAGAATTTGTATGGAGTAGAGAAAGGTATCGTACATATTGCAAGAACTTCTAGCTTTTAATAATTTTTTTACATTAAAGATTTGGGCAGATCTAAGGAGCCGAACAAAAAAGAAGATTTCGGAGAACGACAGAAGAATGCGTGAAACAGGTGGTGGGCCGTTTAGATTCAACCCACTCACAGAAATGGAGCAAACCATCGCCCAAATTGTATTTATGTCTACGGCGGCACAACCTCGCGGTGCAATTCTAGGGTGTTCAACTGCTTTGCAGCCGTCCGTCCAACCAAGTTCCTCAGCAGAAGCAAATTCTGAATCAGTGGTAGCTCCTCCAAGAAGAGCACAACCAGTTGGAGTTGTTACACCTTCTCGAGCAACGCCACCAACTTCAGTTCAGCAGCCATCAGGAAATACTGCTAGTCGTTCGAGGGCTTCGAAACGCAAGCGCAATATGCTGGAAGATCAAGCAAAATTGATTCGGTTCGAAATAAAAAATCAAGAGTTGTCAATTGAAGAGCTCAAGCGACATAATACGATTGCTCAATCTCAGGCCGATTCAATTAGGATGTTGGCAGAAGCAGCAAAGATGCAGGCTGAAGACACCAAATTAATTGTTGAAGTCACAACAGCGCAGACAGAAGCTTTACAAAAAATTGGTGCTGCATTGGAGGAAGTGCTTGGTATATTAAAATATATATGATAACCTGAAGAAGTGTGAAATTTAAGTGAATAAAAATTGTTTAATGTGGCTTGGGCGATGTTGTGGCTTGAGCACTTGTTTAAGTTGCTTTAGCCTGCATCTTTGCTCAATGATCTCATTTTTTTATAGAATTTTGTTTTGTTTTATATAATTTAATGAAATGTGTTCCTTAATTTTGTCATTGAATGTATTTTCTTATGTTTAGGCATTGATTGAATTGTGTTATTTTTACTTGAGTTATTAAGTTTTTAGTTCATATTTGTTTTAAAAAAATAATGCAATAAATATTTACGCTTAGAGAAATATGTGTTTAAATTAAATGAAATTCTGCTTATTTTAAACGAATTTGTTTTTAAAATAGAGCTTGAAGCAATTTCATTAAAGTTAAGCACAACTGTTTTTAAAGTTAAATATAAAACAAAAAGTTTTTACTTTTAAAACAATGTTTTTAAATAAACTTAAAACTTGTTTTGTTATTGCAATGAAATAAAAAGAGAAAAATATAACAATAGAAGAGTTCATAGTTGAAAATTAAACAAGGTTGTTTTAAATATTGTGTTGCAGAAACGCAAATATGTTTAATATTTATTTAAAAATTTTTTTTTTTATTTTGAAGTATTTTTTTTTTCTAAGTGTATTAACAAAAAAAACAGCTTTTTAACGAAACGCAATGTTTTCATTGTTTTAAGGTGCAATGATGTTAATGATAAAAATCATTGACAAGAACAAATGCGTACAACTATTTATTGAAGTTAACAATTAGTTTAAAAAGTGTAGTAAAAATTTTAATTTAAATTATATATAAGAAGCTATTATAAGTTCAATTTAATGCAGGCTTCTGGCTAATTGTCTTCTTATAAGTGCAGCTTCATTTAAAACACTCACCCCTATCCTTGAACCCACGTCGTGTAAATATCGCCGTCGATAACTCACTTTCACTAGCAGCTCGTCATCGAACATCATTTCGACAATAATTTTCACTTCTGACATTAGAATTTCACCCTATCATTGAAAACGGGCGACGAAACTGCTTTATCGGTATTCTCAATTTTTTGAAGCTTGTCAATAACACTTCAAAATAAATTATTAATTTAACCAAATTGTGCGTGAGAAATTTAAAAAAAAACGTGTTGTTTCAAGAAGGAATCCTATTAAACATCCAGCACAGCTAATTTACATGTACCTTCTGAAGCAAGGATTCACCAAAGCGCGGCTGCGTTGCTGTCTTGTTCTGTAAGCGTTGCAGGCTTGTTGCTGCCGGTGGCGCTTAGGTGTACTACGTCACCGTTGCGCCTTTCGTTCGCTCAACTGTGCTACGTTTCCGCGAAACTTATCGCTCCTGGAACATTTATCGATAACGCTTGAATTGTGATTTGGTCGATGCTGTGCTTGTACCCAAATATTCACAAACTAGACGGTTATACCACGACCAACTTGTCCAATCGTTTAGCTTGGTGATGGTATTGGATGGTAGATGTGCTTATGCATGCACAATATCATCGACAATATCGATCGACCTTAAAATTTTAGTTGTTATGATAGCTCGGTTGCTATCGAAGTCCAGAAAACACAATATTTTATTTTAGTATTTAATTTTATTTATTTATGTTAGGTCGCGAGTGACCCAACCTTTTTAATACAGTTCCACTTTTTTACTGACTTATTATTCTAGTCTTAATCTAAAATTAAACTTACGAAGAAGGGTGTACGTGACAAAAGTAGAAAAGTCAAGTATCGATGCAATTCGACATTGATACTTGAGTTCAATGACTAAACGCGAAACTATGAGAATAAACGAAATATGACCCGGTCATTAACTTTAATAATTTATTGTGGAATTTGGAGTTCAATAAATTCCGAAATGTGACGCGGTCAATAACTTTAATAAGTTATTGTGGAATTTGGAGTTGAATAAATTCCGCGCTATTTGATACTGCACTTACACTTAGGGTGATAAGTGCAATATGAGTTTATATGTAGTATGAACGAAGCATGTATTGATTTGCATTGTCACGCTACACCTCCCCTCCTTTGGAAAAAAAAAAAAAAAATTTGTTTGAAGTTTTTTTTTTTTTTTTTTTATATTAATTTTAAGTGACAAATTATGTTATTTATATTTTTAAAAATGTCGAATAAAGAAATTATGCACAAATATTAATATTTACTTAATAAAATTCTTATTTAATGTTTTTGAATCTAGGATGTACAATTTTTTTTTTTTTTTTAGTTTTATTAATACTACAGTAAAATGAACTAATGTAGGTAAAGTTGGGATTATTAAAAATACAGTAATGTTGGTAAATTTGAGATTATTAAAAATACAGTAATATTGGTAAATTTGATATTATTAAAAATACAGTTATATTGGTAAATTTGATATTATTAAAAATACAGTAATATTGGTAAAGTTGATATTATTAAAAATACAGTAATATTGGTAAATTTGATATTATTAAAAATACAGTAATATTGGTAAATTTGATATTATTAAAAATACAGTAATATTGGTAAATTTCAGCTCAAATGTTTATAATTACACAGTGCAACACCAAAAAAAATAACCATATACGGACACCACTACGTGATAAAAGACTAAAAAAAAAAAGACCCATGTCTCCCAATTTTCCCCAAAGTCATGCACTTTTTGTTTTATGGGCCACGCCTACCTCCCATACAACACAAATAATGAAAACTCTATAAAGAGGCTAAAATAAAAGTTACAAAACTGAAACTCGGTATTTGTGTGTTCTATGTCAAAACTTAAGTGTGTTAGAAAAATGGGCGTTATCCACCCACTTACACGCCCACCTCCCATACAACCCCAAAATTTAAAACTCTATAAAGAGACTAATATTAAAGTAACAAAACTGAAACTCGGTATTTGTGTGTTCTATGTCAAAACTTAGGTGTGTTAGAAAAATGGGTGTTATCCACCCACTAACACTCCCACCTCCCATACAACCCCAAAATTGAAAACTCTATAAAGAGACTAATATTAAAGTTACAAAACTGAAACTCGGTATTTGTGTGTTCTATGTCAAAACTTAGGTGTGTTAGAAAAATGGGTGTTATCCACCCACTTACACGCCCACCTCCCATACAACCCCAAAATTTAAAACTCTATAAAGAGACTAATATTAAAGTTACAAAACTGAAACTCGGTATTTGTGTGTTCTATGTCAAAACTTAGGTGTGTTAGACAAATGGGCGTCATCCACCCACTAACACGCCCACCTCCTATACAACCCCCACGACTGATTCTTAAGGGTTAAATAATCTTAAATTAGAGAGCTTTTTGTATGAGATTTTAGAAAATTTTGTTAGTTTTATGTGTCTAAAATACAAACATATCAAATTGTTTTTCTGAAGCATAAATATAAGCCTTTTTATAAAATATTAAATTTTGGGGTTGTATAGGAGGTGGGCGTGTTAGTGGGTGGATGACGCCCATTTTTCTAACACACCTAAGTTTTGACATAGAACACACAAATACCGAGTTTCAGTTTTGTAACTTTAATATTAGTCTCTTTATAGAGTTTTAAATTTTGGGGCTGTATGGGAGGTGGGCGTGTAAGTGGGTGGATAACACCCATTTTTCTAACACACCTAAGTTTTGACATAGAACACACAAATACCGAGTTTCAGTTTTGTAACTTTGATATTAGCCTCTTTATAGAGTTTTCATTATTTGTGTTGTATGGGAGGTAGGCGTGGCCCATAAACCAAAAGTGCATGACTTTGGGGAAAATTGGGAGACACGGGTCTTTTTTTTTTAGTCTTTTATCACGTAGTGGTGTCCGTATATGGTTATTTTGCCGTGACTTAAAAAATTACACACAGTGTTATTATGTAGATAGAAATTATCATGATTATCCTAATTTTAATCTATTTTTGTGTACATTTAATGTTTTTGAACCGTTTGTAATTTTGCAATTTCCTCTGTTATCCATTTCAATCACTTGATAAGGACCCTTGAAGACGCTGTCTAGTTTGTGACTAGCATCGTCGTACAAATAGACCTTATCATTTAGTTGAATTGATTGCCCTGAACAATTTCTGCCATATAGTTCCTTTGATTTTAGCTTTGCATGATCTACAAGTTTTAAAGCGCGCTTGTGAGCTTCTTGAAGTCTAAATTTCAGCTCTTTATCATATGCTTCAAAGTTATAAATTGGTGATGTTTTATTATTCATAAAGCTATAGGGCTGTGGTGTTTTTCCAAATACTAGCTCAAACGGAGCGTAGCCATGAACTGACGATGGTGTTGTATTGTAACAATATACAAAATACGTGAACCATTCGTCCCAATCGGCTTTATCAGGGGAAAGGTACGATCGTATGTACTCATTAAAGGTTCTATGACTCCTTTCGACCATTCCTAAAGTTTGATGGTGATAAGGGGTTGAATTAATTTGGTTTATATTTAGAAGTTTACATATCTCTGCAAATATTTGATTTTTATACTCAGTTCCTAAATCGGTGAGTATTTCTTTAACTGAGCCGTATATCAAAATACAATTGTCGACGATTGCTTTTGCTATAGTTTTGGCTGACTTGTTTGTAACTGGAATTGCTATAAGAATTTTGTAAGTTCACACATGATTGTTACTGCGTATTCATTACCCAAGATCGATATTGGTAATGGACCTTCAAGTTTTTGTAAAATAATTTTGTCTCTTTCATCACATTTTTTGATTGGGTCTATCTGCAATATGGTATATGATTCTAAACTTTCACCTGCAATTTTGTAATCTTCTAGCAAAATATTTTGATGTGTTGTGTTTAAAATTTTGACATATGTGCATTTTTTACATGCAATTGTATTTGATACAAATATTCCTGGGGCTATTTCTTGATTTGGGATTAAGAATTCTTCCTCATTGATATTAACAGTGATCTTTCTGATAACTTCTGCTCTTGCTGGCAAAGATATGGCATTTAATTTTGGAGCATCAAGGATTTGGAGAATTTCACACGAATTTGAAAAAACTGGTCTAATGACAAACAAACTTTTAGATGAATTATAATCTTAAACACAATTTAACTTTTTGATGAAATCCAATCCAATAATACCATCACAAGGTATAGGAAAATTGTCTTCAACCACCTGTAGGTTATGCTTTAGTTTAAAATTTTTTAAAAAGAACGTATTTTCAATGTATCCCAAAGTTGCTATTGTGCCTTCCCCAATACCTGTTAGCTTATAAGTAAAATCTGTATTCAATATTATATTGTTAATAAATTTTTGTTTTATTATGCTTATATCGTACCCAGTGTCTAACAAAAATGCGTTTGACGAGTCATTATTAGAACTCTCGACAATCACATAATTGCAGAACTTTAGGTTTACGTTAAGTAATGTGCATGTGTTATTTATTTCTGATAAGTCCCCAGTTGGGCTTGCTGGGGTCTGTAACCGTTTTCCGAATCAGCATCGATTGCTCTCACGTTTCTGTTACCGTTTCTATCATTGTTTTGATTCTGATTGTTATTGCGATTTTGTGGATTATTCTGGTTAAAGGATTTTCGCTGCTGTTGATTATTGTTGTTATTATAACGACCACCTCTAACGCGGTAATTATACTTGCTACTACCCCTGTTTGAATTTTGGTTACGATTATTGCGGTAGTTTGGTTTATACCGTACCATATTTACTCTGAACACATCTTCTGATTCGTTGCTTAGTTCAACAAATTTAGTAACAACATCGCTAAGCTGATTGAAAGTCCCTGCCTGTAATAATAATTTAGCTTTGTCCGATTTGGCATTTTTGGTAAGTGATTTAACGGCCGTTTGTGTTGAATATTTTTTGGCTATTTCACTTGGCAGACCATCGGAAATGTATGCCATTTCGAGTTGTTTTGCCAAGGTTTCAATTTCTTGGACATACTCATTTGTTGGCTTGTGATTTTGCTTAGCATTTACTAGCTTAGCTATAACTGCTTGAGCATCTTCTGCTTTTATGGAAGATTTCAACTTTGCTATTATTTCAACTATGGTGTTTTCAGTTGTTATTAAATTTCTTGCAGTGCCTGTTAATTTACTTTTTATCAGGTTGACTGCAACGTCTTCATATGTGCTTTTTATTAAATTTACTAGATTTATTGCATCAATAAATCTTTGCAAATTTACGTATGTGCCATCAAAATCTGGCAACAATTAAGCCGCTGATGTTAAAAAGTTTGCCACAGTATCGGCCATGGTTTTTGGATCCTTTATTTCTTTAACTGTTTCTGCCGAACTGTCTGAAACGAAGGAGTTTTCACTAATATAAGCCTCGATTGAAGTCATAAAATCTTTTGGGATAATAATGTCCAACTCGAGCTTTTCAAAAAGTATCTCAAGTCTGTTTTTAATTGATGTAAAGAACTCAGACACAGACACTTTATATTCTTCTGATAGAACATGAAATATATCTTTCAATATTACAGCTACTACATTGTGTTTATTTATGAGTTCTGTAATGTGCTTTAATTGAGTCTGTGCTGATGGGAGTTTTGTTTTATTGACACATTTATAACTTTTATCAAAGTCAAGTTTTATCTTCTTAAATTCTTCATACAAGTCTGTCCATTCAATACTTTTATATTTCGTATGAGGCATTTATTTTATTTTATTTATTTTTTTTTTTTTTTTTCGGTCTTCTTATATACGTGGCGCAACGTTCCTATGTTTATTAAAATGCGCCTTAATATAATATCTTGCACATATTAATATTATCATTAATATTAAGAAGAGTATAAAAAGTACATTGCCACTAATTGGCCAATTCTCATTCTCCTTTCCATTTTTTGCTACTTCATGTATCACTTGCTCATATTTCACTATTTGTTTTTCTGTATTTAATTCTTTTCCAATTTCGTAACCCGAAATTGCAATCAATATGCCGTTCAACACCTTTTTCCACCACGTCATTTTGCAGTGGTTTTTTTTTTGATACCTAGTGTTCCTTTATATTATTTTTTTTCATTCACAATTTAATTTGTTGTTACTGTTGATTTTATATTCATTTACTTGACCTATATCAACGGTACGTTTGTTAGGGCCTGAAAGGTTTATTGCAAAATTACTTTTATTTTTGTAGTTGCATAATAAGAATACAATATTTTTGTTTATTTTTTTTTTTTAATATCTTTCGTTTTACATTATTTTAATAATAATTTGAAATTTATGTTGTTGTTGGAAAAAAAAGTATTTATATAATTTAAACTATTTGTGTTTAGTCAGTTGGCTTTCTTCTAATTTTAACACTTAAATTTAAAATAAACTTGTATAATCTTAAAATGGAATTTGCTTACTTCATGATGTAGTAGTTAATATATTTTCTGCTAAGTCAAAGTTGAATGCTGTTGTAGTTCTGGTACAGGTGTTAATGATGATGATGACGTTTGAAGAAATTAAAGTTGGTGCTTGAATTTCCCTGTTGTAGTTACCAATATATTATTTTGCTGTGTTATTTGCGCTACAAATGAATTGTAAAGCTATCATCAAAGCAGCAGTTGTTGTTATTGTCGTCATATGCATATTGTTGCTATTATTGCTGCCACTGCTATTGTTGATGTGCAGCTCATTGTTGTTGCGTGCTAATGCTGCTGCAGTTGTATAACATTCAGCTGTTCATCGGTTAGAGTTGCAATCAACCGTTCGTTTGATTTAATTTGCTTCGTTGTTACAAGTTCATTGGCGTCAAATTGCCCCGCTTCGATTTTGATGTTTGGAAATTTGTTTTATTGCTGATGTTGTTGTTGGTATTTGTAGTTGGTCTTGTTTTTATTTTTTTTTTTTTTTTTTTGCAAAAATTTAACTTAAACAGTTTTATATTAGTCTTTGTGTAATTTGTTTCGAATTTGTTTTTGTGTGGAAGAAATACTCTTTATTTTCATATCGCTTTTGAATTTATTAATGAAAGTCTTTTCTTTTTCATTATAATGTTTGAACCAATAATCTTTACACTTCTGATGATTATGTTCTTTTTTTTTTTTTTTTCACTGTACACTTTTGGTAGTTTTATTGCAGGACATTTTTTTTTTTAATAATTTACTGACTGCGGATCATAAGGATTCAGGACTGGCAGGATCGCCATGTTATGATAGCTCGGTTGCTATCGAAGTCCAGAAAACACAATATTTTATTTTAGTATTTAATTTTATTTATTTATGTTAGGTCGCGAGTGACCCAACCTTTTTAATACAGTTCCACTTTTTTACTGACTTATTATTCTAGTCTTAATCTAAAATGAAACTTACGAAGAAGGGTGTACGTGACAAAAGTAGAAAAGTCAAGTATCGATGCAATTCGACATTGATACTTGAGTTCAATGACTAAACGCGAAACTATGAGAATAAACGAAATATGACCCGGTCATTAACTTTAATAATTTATTGTGGAATTTGGAGTTCAATAAATTCCGAAATGTGACGCGGTCAATAACTTTAATAAGTTATTGTGGAATTTGGAGTTGAATAAATTCCGCGCTATTTGATACTGCACTTACACTTAGGGTGATAAGTGCAATATGAGTTTATATGTAGTATGAACGAAGTATGTATTGATTTGCATTGTCACGCTACATAGTCACCAACTCCATATTGCGAACTTATTGGCTTCTTTAAGGCCAGCTATGACCATCGCCTGTGCCCATGAACGAACTGCTCTCATTGAGGCTTCATGATCAAGAGTCCGTACTCGTTTCAGTTTTTTACTAAAAATACGCTGTAGTTTTAGAGAGCAAAGCGTAGTAGATCAACAAAAGGTCCTTTTAAAAGTCCTTTTAAAGAATTAGGTGGAGAGTTCTAGATGGGTATAGCTATCTTGTAGTCCATAATAATTCATTTTCATAATTTTGATTACAGTTTAGTTAAATTTCATGGTCAATGCTGCGACATGAAGAACAAAGTATAGTTTAGAGACCCACTTCATCACAGAATTTCTTTAAATTTACAATAGTCCATTAAATTGGTGCTTCCTAATATTTCCTGACAACAACTCAATTAATATTCTTTGAATTCTGGACGAGGTTCTTCCAAAAGAGTTTGATTTGTAACTTTGTTATAACATGGTGTAATATTTTTCAATTATTTGAACCATCGAATGTCTGTTACGTATACCAATGATTATTTACTATGGTATTTGACCTATGACTTATTATAATTGAAGCGAAAATTATAATAATATCGACGACGCTTGTTCAATAAATGAGTAAGATATCACTATCGATAAAATAGTTCATTCGACGTCGAAATTTTAATTTTCAAAAATAGAAAATATTTGTTTCGACGCTGTTTTGACAGCGAGCGCGGGTTCAATGATAAGGGTGACTATCTGCATCTACATTTGGAGTGGAGTTTTGGTAAGAATACTCAAAATTACTTGACGGATCTAGCGGTGGCCAATCATTTTTTAAAATATGCAAACGTTGTGAATAGCACAACAGACTTTAAATATTTTCGTTGCCTTTTCCGCTGAATAGTGCAGCCCCCTTGAACCAATGATTGAACGAAACCTATTTTTGAGCACGCCGAAGCAGCGTTCAACCACATTCCGCGCTTTGCAATGCTTCTCATTATAGAGTGTTTCACAGGCGTCACACAATAGCTGCGTTCGATTCGCCAGTGCTCAACTCGCTTGTGAATAAAACGTCTACTCGTTATTTGCTTTTATTTGCTCAATAGTTGGCATCACTTTTGTCAAGACGACCACATCAATAAATAAATTAAAATTTTTTACCTGTCAAAAAATCAATCGACATAAGACATTTTGACAAATTTTGAAAATAAACAAGCAAAGAAACTCTAAAGTCGGTCTAACCCGACTATGGAATACCCTAAAGCTCCTATCTTATTAAAATATATATTGATATACTTAAACAAACATAAATAAATTCTTATTTTTTCTTAATTATTAATTAATTAACTTAATTCTTAATTGTGCAGATCCTTAAGTTCATGTGAATGTGTGTATTGTATTGTATCATGCAATTATCTCAACTCCTTATCCTGTGTTTACGGACAACACACAGACGGACGGATGGACGAACGGACAGACGGACATGTCTAAATCGACCCACGAGGTGATCAAGAATATATATACTTTTCTATACTGGGCTCGCTTATTTCTAGGTGTTACAAACGTTTGCACAAAGTTCATATATTCTGACCTTTCAGGTTTAGGGTATAAGCAGTTGACTGCTTGAAGAAATTTGATTTTGTTTTTGTACTCACGTCATATTTTCGCAGAATCTATGACAGTTAACTCTAGCCCGTACACAAACCAACTAAAAAGCAAGAACTTGGCAACGCAACTTTACTCAACTCAATAGGTAGTTGACTTTCTCTATGCTCAACTAGCTGGAGACTTTGTTGTTGTTTTCTCATAAAAATTTTGAAATAAGCGACAATAAGCGAGTATAGGCTGGCGAATCGAACGCAGCTAATATGGATTTTATCAATTCTAGGGAATAAAAAATCAGATAACTAATAAAATGGATCTGAGTTTTTAATAAATTTTGCAAGGAAACTAATTCATTCTCAATTCATATTGAAGTAGTGGCTAATTTGTTGTGCAAATGTAATCAGAGGTTGATGGTCCCAATAAAGCCAATTGCACTCACAAATTAAAAAAAAAAATTTTAATTTATTATTTGACTGTTTAGGCAATTTAACTTAACATGTGAATAGTTGCTAAGCGAAAGAAGTTTTTGACTTTATAAAAACACAACCACTTAAATGAAAACTTAATTTATATGCTATTTTTGTTAAAACATTTGTTCTTTTTATTCTTGAGAATGTAGTGATGTAAAAGGTTATATCTTGTAAAACAAATAGGTTCGAAAAACAATTAATATTTAATGTGTCCGCAGATATCCGTAGCTTAAACTTACTCTTTACTATCAGGAAATAATAAGTGGTTACAACAAAATGAAATGCAGACTGAAGTAAGCGGGCGGAAGATTCGTCGAGACCATTAAACATTGATTAACAAACAATCAAACACAAATTTTTTTATTATCCTATTATAATTATAATATTCTATGATATAACAAACCAATTAAATAACTAAATATGCAGATATGTGGACTTACATTTACACCCGCTAACCATGAAAGATTAAACATCTAGGAAAAATATTCTGAGCACAGCGATTTTATAAAAAGTACACTGATTTCTTATAAAAATTAAAATAAAAAATTTCTTCAAAATTCAAAAGAATGAAGCGAAAAAACTACTAGCAGTCGATAGTTGATATTTTCACCTGGCTAATTTTAACCATGGCTAATTCAGACATATTTTTGCTTATATTTTTGAAAAATTTTTCAAATCAGAAGGAAAAAAATTTTAATTTTCTATTCTCTAGAACTGATAAAATCCATACTGTGCGTCAGTGGGATTCCGAATTGATGTCATCAAGTATGGTAGCAGAGGGTAACCTGAATCCCCTTTTTATGAGAGATTGCAAATTAAAGATATATTCTAACGTGCACCGCTTGTTCCTTAACTTAACAAGTATCCATGTATTTCTCTTGCCATTATTGAAAGCCAATCTGGAGTGGTCTTCCGCTGCACTATGCTGCCAAAAAAAAGCGTCATGGTAACAACCTGGATGCCTAGCATCAACATACGTTATAGCCATATTATGATCACAAATCTATTAAAAAGTTTTTAAAGTGAATATTTATAAAGATTTTAATAATAATAATCAGTTAAGAATATACCACGATTGCTGAAGGCAAAATTAATTCATGGGCAAAAAATTTAAGTTTTGCCGAAACAAAGAAACTTATAGCCTTATTATGGTTCACAACACAACAGTCATTTCTGTCTTCAATGTGAAAATTGCTATTACGATAGACAACAATACTACTGAATACATTCCACTGTTGTCCGTCAATGATGATGTGTCTTCAATACACTTATTATGATACACAACAGTTGTGTTGGATTGTCTTGGCACTGCCAAATTTTAAAATAGCTAATTTGGTGTTGTGTTGAAGTAGCAAGATTGATCCATCGAAGTCTTGACGAAATCAAGCGCTTCTCTTAATCAGAGGCGTTCCTGGGCTTGGTGTCACCCGGGGCGGGTACTCATGGTGTCACCCCTATAGATAAGAAATTTTTAAATGCAGTAAGAAACCAATTTGATATGATTAAGTGTTTTTATTATTATCTTCATGTTTTTCGAAAAAAAGGTTAAATAAAGAAAACTTATTAAGGGCGGAGTAAAGTCTTGAACATCTCAATAATATTGTATTGCATTTTGAGGACAATCGGCTTCAACTACCAGTGAACAAAACTTTAAATCGATTTTCCCAAACATGTAATTTTTACATAGTCGGTGACCACGATTTGGAGAAAACTACTGAACCGATCGTTGTAAAAATTTCTCCACATATTGCACATTCAAAAACTCTCAAATGACGTTTAAATTTTTCGATTAGTATCTATCTTACAATAAAAAATAGGTCGTTTTTATTGTAAAAAACATCAACATTCCATCGCGTTCCCTGCAAAAACCAATTTTTTTGAGGCACCAGCGGACAACTGCAATAAATCGGTTGTTACTTTATATTTTTGTACCAAATTTTTTAAAAAATCTTCAAATGTTGTTTCAATGTTTTCACAATAAATCTGTAATAAAAATATGTCATAAAAAGTTCTTGAAAGTATGCTTTTTAATGGCGCTGCACAGAGTATTCATCCTATACAAAATTGGTACAAAAAAAGAAGGTGTGCTCCGATGATTATTAAATGTTGTATGATTGAATAATTTAAGCTAAATAAGCAAAATTGCAAAAATGGTTAAAATCGGTTAGTTCCTAGGGGTACCTTCCTTGGACCTATATTTATTTTGTACATTATTTTGAATGCGAGTGCTTACAAAAGTTGGGAAGTGCATACAAAAGTAGCCCGATCCTATCAAAACTCAGTGAGAATGCGCGATAAGAAGAGTAACAGATGTGAACTGAAAATGAGAGAAATTGGTAAAACCTTAAGGGTACCACTCTTGCACCTATATTATTTGTTTTTTAAAAATCCAATTTAAGACACATTTATGTTATTTATAATAGAAAAATAATTATGGTAACTATTTTTTATCACTCATATCACTACTGCCTTTCATCACCATAACTTCTTCGTGAGATTCACTACAAAATTAAAGAATCCTTTTTTTTTGTAATTCCCTTTTGAACTTTGCTAAATTATATTTCTATGCAAAAATTATAAGTTTTCACAAAAAGTCACTTTATTAAACCTGGATAACTTTTTGTTTATAAAAAGGTGTAGATAAAATTTTGGAAATAAAAAGTCAATTCATCAAATCGAATTACGAAAAAGAGTCGCTAAAATCGAAGAATTTTTTTTTTAATTCAATTCTGAAATTTGATAAATTTTTAATATTTTTTGATCAAAATTTACATTTTTTCGTAAAAAATTACTTTTTAAATTTGCAAATCTTTCTTGTTTATAAAAAAGTGCAAATAATACTTTTAAAATAAAAAATAAATACTTTAAATAAAATTACAGAAAAGTTTTGCTAAAATCCAATAACCTTCTTTTTTTTTTTGTTTAGTCTAACATTTTTTCTATTCTTGTACCATTTCGATGCAGCACTGTAGGCTTAACAAATAAATAACTTTCGAAATAACCGCATCGAAATCAATATTACTTAGTAGCTCGTTTTCAATGGATAAAATAGCAAGATCGGAAACTCTTGCCTCTCCCTTGGAAGACCTTGAATAAGTGTTAATTAATTTTAGCTTTGAAAACGTTTCCACAATGTTTTCTTCTCATTTTTTCGACTTGCAAGCAGAATTTTAAATTTTAAAAGAGTTATTAAAAAAATGAGACACACAGTTTTTAGCGTTAAGTATTTTTTCACTTTTTTGATTGTTTGAGAAATAAAAAAATATCGAAATGGTGTCACCCCTAAAATGGTGGTACCCGGGGCGGACCGCCCCCTCCGCCCCCCCTAGGAACGCCTCTGCTCTTAATATACCTTAAACTGAACTTAGCCTATCCAACCCATAAATCATTGTCGTGCACTTTTGATAGCTAATAACCATCGGCAAAGAAGCACAGCGCAGCGGTAAGCTTCAGTATTCGTGGGATTGCAGTTTATTTTGTTTGTTTTTTGAGCTTGTCTGGAACCGCTTCCTACAGAAAATTGAAAACATCTGTACTTAAAAGAACAAATGGGACTAACAAGAGCCAATTTAGTAGTATATCCAAGTAACGTTCTTCAATGGATTCGAGTGGTCCCGAAGCCGTTTCTTATCTCTACCGATCGTCACATCGTGTTCACCGTCACCTCATAATAAATATAAGAAAAATATCCATCGCGTTCTAACTTTTTTCAAATTAAACCGAAAATTGTTTGTTTATTTTAATTTTTTTTGAGAGTGAACAGACAAAGTAACAAATTCTACATTCGTTCCACAATCAAGAATAACAACAATGTATTGTTGTGAATCATAATAGCTCGAAACTGTTGTGCCTTCTTGACAGTTGTGTCTACTCTATAGAAGACACATCAGTTTATTGCTATGAACCGTAATAGGCCTATTAATTTTCCGGTTGCCATTTTTCGCTAAAAATATCATGTTTCTCTTCTCTCTATATTTATGTCTTTAGCCTTCGCATTCAATGCACTATGAATAAGCTTCAGTGTGAGATGCACAACTGATGCAAACATTTTTTTAGTTTCGATTAGCATGGTAAGTAAAGTATCGAAACTATTTCGTTAAGTTGAAAAACGTTAAGTTGAAAAACGAAAGTTGAAAAACGAATTTATCTCAAAATAAAAATGCGTTTCAAGTTCATTGAAAAATATTATCTTATATGTTGTTTCTAATGCCTATATGACACTGGCTAGTTTTAATATTTTTCAGCGCTTAAATTGTAAGTTCAGAACAGTACGACAAATGCTCACTATAATTTTCCGTTGATATGACTGCCTACGCTATATGTGCAATCGAGCGAATCAAGCGCTTAAAAATACAAAAATGTTCTACTTTTCCAGCTTCTACCAGCTTAAAATCACGAAAAAGTCATTGTGAATACCTTGTTACAGCAGAAGGAAGAACAAGATAAATATTTTGTAAAGCATACATTCTGCATTTTTGCCGTTGTACCTTTTAATGCTGTTTTTGCATTTCAGTTGGTTGCCTATAAATGTTTTGAATTGAAATAAAACACATTTGCGCACCACGAGCTCGTAGTTATTTTGAAATAATTCAGACAAGTTGTAAATTTTTGACACAAAATAAATAATATTTTTGTCACAACAGCTGTTGAATTTTCCACACAATTTTCTACGGACATCCCGTTCACACAAGTCATTGCTGTCTCTTTTATCCCCTGCTTGTTTTAAGATCTGAAAACAAGCCAGTGTCATCTTATCTTAATATATATAAATCTCGTGTCACAATGTTTATCCTCAATGGACTCCTAAACCACTTAACCGATTATAATAAAATTCGCACACCATGTGCAGTTCGATACAACTTGAGAGATAGGATAGTTTAAATGGGCGGAAGTATATGGGCGTGGCACTATATAATAACTTCTAAACGCCTGGACCGATTTCAATGAAATTTGGCATGAAGGTTCAACTGCTCCCAAAATAAAACATAGGCTATAAAAAGTTCCAAAGACTTCCGCAAGAGGGCGCTTTAAGTAGTGCATTTTTAAGACTCAATAACTCCTAAACTCCTGGACCGATTTCAATGAAATTTGGTATGAAGGTTCAACTGCACCCAAGATAAAGATAGGTAAAAAAGTGGGCGGAAGTATGTGGGCGTGGCACTCTGTAATAACTTCTAAACTCCTGAACCGATTTTCATGAAATTTGGTATGAAGGTTCAACTGCTCCCAAAATAAAACATAGGCAATAAAAAATTCCAAAGACTTCCGCAAGAGGGCTCTTTAAGTAGTGCGTTTTTAAGACGTAATAACTCCTAAGCTCCTGGACCGATTTCAATGAAATTTGATATGAAGGTTCAACTGCACCCAAGATAAAGCATAGGTAAAAAATTGGGCGGAAATATGTGGGCGTGGCACTCTATAATAACTCCTAAACACCTGGACGGATTTAAATTAAATTTGGAATGAAGGTTCGACTGCGCCCAAGATAACATATGCTTTTAAAATTCCAAAGACTTCCGTAAGGGGGCGCTTTAAGTAGTGCGTTTTAAAGACTCAATAACTCCTAAACGCCTGAACCGATTTCAATGAAATTTGGTATGAACGTTCAACTGCACCCAAGATAAAACATCAAATATAAAAAAAATTCCAAAGACTTCTAAAAGAGGGCGCTTTAAGTAGTGCATTGTTAAGACTCAATAACTCCTAAGTGACTTGACCGATTTTATTAAAATTTGGTACGTGAAATAACTTGACTCTACAACAGAATTGAGACTATTTAAATTTCATAAAACTTCAGTGAGAGGGCGCTTTCTTCAATCAACTTTGTTCGGCTCATTCACGTCAAAACGGATGAACCGATTTTGATGAAAATTGACAAGCATTTGTATTTGTGACTGAAATAGACCCTATGCTTTTAAAAGTTCTTTCGACAACAATCAAGGAAAATCGTTCCGAAGTTGAACGAAGACAATCCAAAAATCGAATCGATGCTTACAGAATTTTTTTAAAATTGAAATTTATTTGAGATAAAATTGCACATAGAAAAAATTTTCTCGGAATATGATAAAAATGGCATCATATTTACTGAAAAATGGTATTGACCTTGCTTCAGAGAATATTTTCTCTAAATGCGATCCTAAAAATTCTCTAAAAATGATAAAAACCTTCTATGAAAAAGAGAAATATATAAAAATAATTCGATTTTAGAGAAAAAGACTTTATTTTTGAGAAAACATTTGTTTTTATTGAAGAAAATACTTCTCATAGTGAATTTTTTATCAAAATATAGGAACAAAATTTTCATTTCCAAAAAATTTTCCTGTATAAATGAGAATTTTTTGTGCGAGAAAAATATTTGTCATTATAAGAGACATTGAAATATTTCCATTTCCTAGAAGTGAAGATATATTTCTTCGAAAATTTATTCTAATTGAAGAAAATTTTATTTGAAAAAAGGGAAATTGCTATTATCGAAAATAGAGACATTTTTCACCGGAGGAAGATATGTGTTTTTTTTCTGAGTGTGGGTGTCCATTTTCCTCAGAAACCAGACGTCAGATCGAGATGTTGAAGATGTCATTTTTTGTTTTAATCATGTCTGGCAAGTACAGTTTTACGGAAATTTGACTTAACACTTTCGACGGAAAGAGGGGGCAAAACCCCAAAAAACGATAATTTAAAAAATTTTAAATTGAATTGATAATTTTAAAAACGTTAAAAAGTTTTCAAAATCGTCCTCTTTCTGTGCTCGAGGATCAACCCCGAGTAACACCGGGTTACATCCGCTAGTAACACTATAAGATAAAGTTTGCATTTTCGATACATTATAAAATGTGGAACATTTAAATATGCGGTGGGATTCTGAGTGAAGCTTGGTCACCCAGGTACTAGCATTAATATTAGGAGCTTAAGTAAAGTTATATTTAAGAACATACATATTACTTACTTACTTACTTACTTAGATGGCGCTTGCAACCGTTGGTCGGTTTTGGCCTCGTCTAAGAATTTGCGCCAGCCTCTTTTATCGTGCCTCATAAGAGTCATTGCCTCTATAAGTCATATAAGAATCGTGCCTCTATAAGTCATTATTGACTTATAGAGCGTCAGTTTTGTTCGTCGAGAGAGAGCTCTGCTTCTCAATTGCCAACTGAGCCCAAGGTAACACCTCTTGGCAAGAGTTATCTTTCGTTTAATCTCAATACTGATATCGTTGGAGGAGTTAATGCTGGATCCCAGGTAAACAAAGTCCTTCACTACCTCAAAGGAGGTGTTGTCAACAGTGACGTGGTTTCCAAGACGCTGGGACTGTTTGTTTGTTGACACGAGACACTTCGTTTTATCTGCGTTCACTGCAAGACCTATTCGACTCGACTCTTTATCTAGCCTGGAGAATGTTGCACTGACTTCGCGCGTATTTTGGCCAATGATGTCAATATCATCAGCATACGCCAGCAGCATAACGCTCTTATAGAAAATTGTGCCGCTGCGTCTCAGGTCAGCAGCTTAGATGATCTTCTCCATGACTATATTAAAGTAGTCGCATGATAAGGAATCACCTTGTCTGAAACTTCGCTTGGTATCGAACGGAAGGGAGAGGTCCTTCCCGATTTTCACTGCACTGCTGGTGTTGTTCAGTGTCATCCTGCAAAGACGTATTAGCTTCGCAGGAATACCAAATTCAGACATGATGGAGTATAGGTGACTCCTTATTGGACTGTCGAAGGCGAGTTTGAAATTGACAAAGAGATGGTGCGTGTCGATTTGTTTTTCGAGGGTCTCTTCCAAGATTTGTTCTGAAGCCACACTGATAAGGTCCAATCAGTTGGTTGCCGATGGGCTTTAGTCTTTCACACAATACGCTCGACAGGACCTTATATGCGATATTTAGAAGGCTAATCCCACGGTAGTTGGCGCAAATGGTGGGATCGCCTTTCATGTGGATTGGGCAGAGCACACTGAGGTTCCAGTCATCTGGAATGCATTCTTCCGACCATATTCTGCATAGAAGTCTGTGAAGGCATTTAAACAGAGCTTCGCTGACGGTCTTAAACAGCTCAGCCGGTAGGCCATAGGGTCCTGCGGTTTTGTTGTTTTTAAGCCGAGCTATAACTGTAACGACCTCGTTAAAGTCGGGCAGTGGAATTTCAACGCTGTCATCCATAATTGGGGTTTCCGGGACATCATAGAGAAGTGTTCCCTTCATATCATCAGTGTACTCTGGATATCGGTCACTAGATTCCCATTCTAATTTTTGCAGGAAAAGGCTCCGGTCTAAAAACCATCGGCCAGGCGTCTTATTTTTTCGAAACATTTTCGAGTCTCATTCCTGTCGCCATGCATTTAATTTTCTCGCACTCACACATTTCCGCCTCTCGTTTTTTTCGCCTGAAAATGCGTCTCTCTTCCCTCCTCTTCTCTCGGTATCGCTCCATAACAGCACGCGTTACAACCGACTGCAGGGTGGCTTTGTAGACGATGTCCTTCTCTGCAGTGGCGTCGTGACACTCCTGGTCGTGCCACTGGTATAAATATGGTACATATATCGTCGATGTGCTTTCTTGAAGCAGGAGTGAGAGTCGAGTAGCGCAGACTTCGGACGTCCGTTTTGACTGCAGCTTATCGACGTTTTTGTGTGGGATTGCGAGCATTCTTAGCTGCGCACAGACGTGTGCGGATCTTGGCTGCGACAAGATAATGATCCGAGTCTACGTTAGCACCACGGATCGTGCGTACGTCTAGTACACTGGAAGAGTGCCTTCCGTCAATCAAAACGTGATCAATTTGGTTGCATGTTTTTTGATCAGGGGACAGCCAGGTGGCCTTATGAATATGGAGATGCTTGAATCTAGTGCTACTAACGACAATGTTTCGTGCTGCGGCGAAGTCAATCAACCTCATTCCGTTATCGGATGTGTTGTCGTGGAGGCTGAACTTTCCGACTGTTGGACCAAATATGTTTTCCTTACCCACTTTGGCGATGAAGTCACCAAGCACGATTTTTATGTCATGACGGGGGCAGCGCTCGTATGCGTCTTCAAGACGCTCGTAAAAACTTTCTTTGGTCTCGTCATCTTTTTCTTCTGTCGGAGCGTTCGCACATATAAGGCTTATGTAAAAAATTTTGCCTGGAAGCGGATTATGGCAAGTCGTTCGTTCACAGGAGTGAATCGCAGGACATGATGCCGATTTCTCTTGCCAACTACAAATCCGCATCCAAACTCGTGCTTCTCCGCATGGCCGCTGTAGAAGATATCACAGGATGCTTGCCGTAAGCAACCCTGTTCCTTCCATCGCGTTTCTTGGATTGCAGTGATATGAGAATTATATCTTTCCAAGATAATCAGTTAGATAGAGGCACCATCCCAATTTAGGGTCCGGACATTCCAGGTGCATATCCGTAAATCATTTTCAGTTTTTCGTTTGCGGTAGTCGTCATCAGATTTGGGGATCATTCTTTTATTTATTCTTGTACTTTTCATTGAAATGCTTTTTTATGTGATGGGCTTCAAACCCAACGCACAACCTTTGCTTGATGACCAAAGAAAGCCCGCCGCTCAGATTCGCCGCCAAAATTTATCGGGCGATAGTTCTTTGACGTTTCCAGGATACACCACGCGGAGGTTTGAGTCGACTTGAGACGATTTCGACATGGATAATGCTGGCCTCGCTAAGTTGAGGCAGTCAGACACTTTGCCATGTGAAGATCGCCCCCTTATCTCGCCCCTTATTTGGATTAATTAAAAAAGAATAAATCTGACAGAATTGTTCTCCGTTGCTTTAACCTTTCAACGAGTTTATTAAATAAGTGATTGCTCAAAGCAGATTTCTTCGCTCTATTTCTTTAAGCATAAAATTCAAAGCGACGTCACATTTGTGGCAAGTACATAAGGTACCTTTGACTCGGCTTAGAACACATGTAATTTCTATAATCAAACTCATGATCAAGCAAAGAATTCATTTTCTGTCCTTTTGCATACTGTCTTCAAGCAAAAATAAATAGAGGTGGGTAATGGCACAATTTTTGGAGAGTTGACACAATAGCACATGTGCACCAATGTGTGTCAGCACTCTGTGTTAGCACAATTGTGCCAAGACACATTTAAAAAATTCCTTCGATAACGCCGTTCAAAATATCAATATAATATAAAGTGCTAACAACCATCGCTTTTCGTTGTCACAAAGGCTGATTTGTGAGATGAGTTTATTTGTTAGTAAATTGCTAAAAAATAGAAGAACACTAAAAAGAGTCAAAAATAGATTTATAAAATTTAATGTAAATTAATTTGTTTTCTATATTATATCTTAAGATATCAATTTAATGATATCTATTATTATGCAGAAATTTAAGCAAATAATTCTTACTCCTAGAGTCGTATAGCACCACAATCAGCAATGTATTGCACTCCACAATAATGATAACCAATGTGTGCTAGCGAAGTTGATAAGCAAAGTAGTGTGTTATATATACCTACAGAACACAAAAGTGCTTTAACACTCAGTGCTTCTTGTTGTGTGTGTTGTGTGCTGTGTGTGCGTAAAAACAATGTTACAAACTTGTAAAACGCAATCAATGTAACAAATAAAATAAAATAAAATCCTCAAAATGGAAATAATTTAGATAAAAGTTTGAAAGAGTTCATTGCCTATTAAAAAAATTGTTTTTGACAGTCCCGGGATTTAAAAAGACAAGTCCCGGGATTTTTACTACTATGGGGGTATTTTAAATATACAAATAAACATATAAACTTATTTACAAATGTGGGAATGAGGGTTAGGAAGGGTTTGGAAAGAGTAGGAGGGAACTAGAAAGGGTTGTTAATATGCATAAATAATAACAGGTGGCAACACCAAAATACGAACAGAAACGAACGAACAAAAGAAGCGTCCATCATATTTCCTGTAAGTTAAGTTAAGTTGTCGTTAAACGCTCAGCGAGACGGTCGTCAAACCGCGAGTAATAGTTCACGTTAGTTTTATTAACCGATGTATTTTATCACATATTTGGAAATTAATTATTAAACAAATAAATGAACTTTAAACTGTATACCGCGTAGTTTCTTTTCCTACAAATTGGGGGCTCGTCCGGGATTAAAGCGAGCGGAGTTGCACGTGCGCGGAAGTTTAATTGTCATAATGAACGTAAAATAATTTGACAGAAAAGACTTAACAATAAAGTGTGCTTTGAAAATAGTAATGGAACAGTGAGTCGATATAAAAACAATAAAAAAAGGTTGGACAGAACATTAACTTGTGCATCGATAGTGCGGCTGTTGCGAAGGTGCTCCAGTGGGCAAACCGTTATTATATGTTGCCAGGGTGCTCCTGTGGGCAAAGTGTTGTTGTAAAACACGAAGCGTAAGCAATGAAGCAACGGTAAAAATCAAATTTAACGGCGTAGTTCGGTTGCTATCAAAGCAATAGCGAGTGGAAAAAAAAAACCCTACACGAACAAAGTGAGGCCAAGCTAAAGCAAAATGCAAAACATTGAGTGAGACGAACAGCGCACATACGAAATGTAAGAAAGCGAGAGTGAGATACCGAAAGGACAAAACTATTTCAAATAAAAGACATTAGAAGTTGAGTGGAAAAGAAAAGAATGAACAAATAAACACTAAACGAACATAAGTGAAAAAGAGTAAACAAATAGTGCCAGTGTGAAATGAAAAAAAAAAAAGCTCGTTAAAGCAGTTAAAATCAAATATATTAAGAAGGCTCTAGAAGAGCGAAGAGAAAACAAAAACATCGACTGAACATAAGTGGAAAAGAGTAAACAAAATTGTGCCGTCCTTAAGTGAAAAAAGCTATTAAAAACAATTCAAATCACGATGTAATAAAACAAGACTCGGAGTGAGCGAAAGAAAACATATAAAATAAACAAAAGCAAAACACAGCGAACACGAAATTGGGCACACGCAAAGTCAAACTAACTGTGCGCGAAAGGGTTGAAACCATGACACAATAATAAGTGACAAAGAAGCTTTGAGTTCATTAGCTGTGTTAACAAAAACTGTTCTGCAAAAAGTGCGTGCCAGCATAAACAAATAAAGATTGCGGCAAAGAAAATATTAAGCCAACAAAATTCTGAGCCAAAGAGCTCGCAACAGAAAAGGAAAATACAACATTACAACATTTACAAATCCAAGGCAGTCAAAAGTAAAACAATGGATCGACACATTTTCTGCATGGCAAAGCAAGGTCAACAGAGGAGAGACAAGTAGACAGCAGCGAGGGAACATGTTATTTAATTGTATCGTAGGTTGAATTTAATATTGATTTGTATTTATATAAAATATTCAACGATAAATTTTGATAATTAGATTTAACGGTATGAATTTATATTTGTATTAAAACGATAATTGAACGGATGAATTTATATATTGGATATATTTTATTTATTTATTTATTTCGATTCAGTCAATGAACAGTGTTCTTACAGACTACGCTAATTAATATGATAATAAGATATTCAAACATACATTTAGGTTTACAATTTGTATCAATACATTAAAAATTTCCATACAATAATTGCTTCATTACACATTTAGGCACAGAGAAATCAACATTACATTTATATGATAGTAAATTAAAATTTGATAAAGCTCTGTATATAGGAGAATTTATAGCATAATTTGTTCTGCGTGTATCTAAATAGAATATATCAGATTTTCTTAAATTTCTTGATGGGACATTAAAACTAATTAATTCAAGCAAAGCGGGACAGTCAATAGCCCCCGATATAAGATCAGAGATGAATAAAAGTGACGTAATTGTTCGTCTATTTTGGAGAGATTTCAAATTAATCAGTAAACATCGTGCATTATACGAGGGAATAGGTTCATCAAAATGAATAGATTTAAGAGCAAAGCGAATAAAATTTTTTTGGACGCGTTCAAGTCGTAAGATATGAGTGTCGTAAAAAGGACTCCAAATGAGAGAGGCGTATTCCAGCTTAGACCGCACTATAGAAGTATAAATTGCTTTAAAAGTATAAGCATCTAAAAAGTTTGAACTGTTTCGCCGAAGAAAAGCTAATAAAGCATAGGCTTTGGGAATAATGTAGTCCAGGTGGCCAACAAATGAAAATTTAGCATCGAATATTACGCCTAAATCCTTAATTTCCTTAACATATCTTAACGGAAGGTTTGCCAATGTATAGGAGGTAGGCTGAGGGCAACTTGACTTTGAAAAAGTGGCATAAGCACATTTATCAATATTTAGACAAAGTCGGTTCTTAACACACCAATCATAAACAGCATTTATGTCGGACTGCAGTAAAGAGGAATCAGACACACTGTTAATCTTTAGAAAAATGTTGAGATCATCTGCAAAAAGTAAGCAGTTTGAGTGCAAGACAACATTTGTTATATCATTAATGAATAATATAAATAACAGTGGACCAAGAATACTCCCTTGCGGGACTCCTGATGTCGCGATAAATGCAGGAGAGCTGAAATTTTCAATTTTCACAAAACTTTTTCTGTTTATCAGATAGGAACTAAACCATTTAAGGACATTAGAATGAAGACCGAGTTTAGCCAATTTATTAATCAATAAAGAATGGGATACTTTGTCAAACGCTTTAGAAAAATCTGTGAAAACTGTATCAACTTGACAACCCGAGACAAAAGCGGAAATACAATACTCGGAAAAGCTTGCAAGGTTCGTTACCGTCGAGCGACAAGGAACAAAACCATGTTGAAACGGCGAAATCAGACTTTTCACAGCAAAAAACAACTTTTGTTTGACGATATATTCAAAAAGCTTAGAAAATGTTGATAGTTTTGAAATTGGCCTATAGTTAGCAATGTCGTTTTTATTGCCAGATTTAAAAATAGGTGTGATTGAAGAAATTTTCCAATCAGATAAAAATACACCCGCAACAAGGGATTTGTTTAAGATTAATTTAAGCGGTTTAGCAAGGGAGTGACAGCACTTTTTAAAAAGAAAAGCGGAAAACCCATCAATATCGGACTTCATGGAGTACTTAAGATAACGAATACCATCCAAAACGTCGAGATCAGTTACATATAAAGATCCCAAATCAATGGAATTAAGAATTTCACAATCATATTCACCAGCGTACTCAGTATTTGGCTCAAAGTTATTTTGAAAAAACTCCGCAAAGAGATTTGCAGTTTCTTGGCCAGAATTTGAATTTTTCATCTTGTAAAACATTGAATTAGGAATACTTGATGTCTTCCTTTTTGAATTTATGTAGGTCCAAAACGCTTTAGGGTTTGATATAATATTTGACTCGACTCTTAGAATATGCTGCTTGTATAGGTAATTACCAAGAAAATTAAATTCTCTCATGAAATGACGATATTTATGAAAAAAAAGTATGTTATTTGTGGCAAGATACTTCTTATAAAACTTATTTCTGCGATTCTTTAAAAGCATTAGCCCATGCGTATACCAGGGACGTTTAAATGATTTTTTAACAGTTCGTGGAATATAGTCATGGCAAATATTTTACAATTTCGATTTCAATAAATGAAAAGCATCAGCAATATTTAGGGCATTAAGCTCGCAGTCCCAGTTAATGTCACAAATTATGCTATTTACAATGTCAAAATCAACATTTTTATAGTTAAATTCAAATATGTTTGGTTTCTGACTTAAAAATGAGTAAAAACCGAACTCGATAGAAAGTGGAGTATGGTGCATATTAGATAAAGATATAGGAAACACTGATTCACATATATTAAAATTTAAATTATTACTAATGTTAACTAAATCAAGAATTTTATTTAATTTATTGAAACATCTATTAATTTGTATTAAACCTAAATAAAAAAAGCTGTCAATAACATAAACCTCTAAGTCTGAATTTACATTTGATGGAGTTAGACCTATATCAGTATTAAAATAAGACCAGGTAACATTGCCCAAATTGAAATCACCCAAAACACATAGCTGATTATCCCCAAGATGCTTGGTTTCCACATAGCGAATATTTTCAATGTGGGCTTTATATAAATCAAACGAACTAGTAGGAGGAATATATGAAACACATACATATAAAGCATCCAAAGTCCCATTAATTCTGACACAAAGCTGGTCCAAAAGTGAGTCAGATAAATCAAAAGAAATTACTGAGACTTGCAACGTACGCTTAGCAGCAATCAGGACACCTCCACCACGCTGGCAACCAGTCTTAGCAGCATCGCGATCTTTACGAAAGACCTGATATAGATTGGGATCAAAGAATTCGTTGTCATAAAAACTTTCATTAAGCCAAGTTTCAGTTAAAACAATCACGTCAAATTCACATTGAGACGAAGCAGCAAAGATAGTTGACGATTTAGTTCGCAAGCCAGAGACGTTATGATAAAAGACTTTTAAACGCAATTTATTGTCGCTCGCGAAATTATTGTTATTTACATTCAAATTCAAGCTATTTGCTGTGGATCTCCCACCTTTTGAAAAAACTCTTTAAAAAAAGGTCGCACTTTGATATTTAAAGGCCAAATCGAAGCATTGAATACTTTGCTATATTCCGATGATGAGATACCAATTTTAAAGTTAATTCTTTTTAAAGACTCAACTGGAGCATCTCTTTTAACTAATTTGTAGCACACAATTTGAGATCTTTGAACATGAGCATGCGTCATAACGTGATCAATTATATTATCTTCGGTAACTGATGGCTTAAACGAAGATAAATGCAACCAGCGTTTATTATCAGCAACTTCTAACATTGAGCTTATGTTCGAACCAACAACAACATTGCGCTTATTATTTGTAGTTTTTTTTCTGACTTCAATCATATTAGCATTTCTATCAGAGAGTGATTGAGATAAAACAATAGGTGACGTAGGCTTAGCGGCAGCGGACAGCAACAATGCAGACGATGAGATTGAAGCAGCAGCCGGAGTATTCTTAGCAGTAGGCAAACCAACATCACTCAAAACAGGTTTTGAGAGCATATACGCGTAACTTTCTGCAGCAGGCAATGAAGACAACAAAGCGGGAGATGCAGATGACCACGTAGCCGGGGGTATAGCAGGCAAAGGTGACAAAACAGCAGCAGCAGGAGCAACAACATTTTCAGCAACAGTAGCAGGAACAACAACATTATCATTTCCAACAGTGTTTACATTTAGGCAAGCAATAGAGCTAGAGGTTAACGACTCATTATTCGGCACAATATTATTGTTATTGTTTATCCCGAATCGAGACTTATCAGCGCCTAAAAAGGCTTTAATAGCACTCACATCATCAACTAGCTTTTTTAAAACCTTCATAAAATTAGCAGAGTTGTTAATGCAATTTAAGCAATTATAAACAACATTAGGATGATTATTGATACAGTCATACTGATTGTCATCAATATTAGCACACGATTTGTGATTTAAGATTTTGCAAACAAAGCAGCATAGAGCTGCGACTTTAGCCGTCGATTTGTTACAAACCGCACAACGAGACCTTAGTTGCGACATACTGAGAAACAAACGACCGATTTACTCAGCAGCAGACAGTAGACTGATATATATATTTATATTGAAACAACTTTGGATTTATTTAAGGAAAAACAGGAAAAAGACATTGTAAGATGGACGCTGACGCTATTAGAGCAATGACAGTTGAACTGTTGAAAGAGAAGCTAAGAGAGTTCAAGTGCGACTGTTACAGCATTTGGTTTTTAACGACGAGCAGGAAGACGAGGACAGCAATGACGAATCGACAAATTCGTTGTACGCTGACGCAACGACAGCGAACGCTGTGGTACAAAAGGGGAAGTTTACGTTGCGCGACATTGAAGACGGTGTTTCATCATTTTCGGGTGACTGTGCTCCGAATATTGATCACTGGGTCGCGGAGTTCGATGATGTAGCTGACACGATAGGATGGAACAATCTACAATAATTTGTGTACGCGAAACATTTGCTCAAAGGTGCCGCTAAGCTCTTTGTTCGTGGGTTAGTGGGTGTTCGCGACTGGAATTCTTTGAAACAAGCTCTCATAGAGGAGTTTGGCGAAAAGTTATGCGCGTCAGAGGTACATCGTGTGTTGCGAAACCGACGTAAGCAGGCAAAGGAAAGCTTACATGAATATTTATATGCGGTCATAGAAATAGGAAAACCAATCGCACTGGACGAAAAGAGTGTGATAGAGTATTTCATAGAGGGAATACCGGACAGCAAATCTGGTAAAAGTATGTTGTATCAGGCAAAGAATATTAAGGAACTTAAAGAGCAGATTCAAGTTTACAATAAAATCAGGGGTTCTCAAATGTCGTCAAACTTTTGGAATGCACCTCAGGGATCTGTAAGCAAAAACATAGTAGAGAAAGTGCAGCAAAAGAAGAAATGTTTTAAATGTGACAAAGAAGGACATTTAGCGAGAGAGTGCCCAGGGGCAAGTTCAAATATCGTAATTTGTTTTAAGTGTAAACAAAAAGGCCATTACGCAAGAGAATGCAAAATGGAAATAAGGGACCCACTAGTGAAGAAAGAAATCGTAAATACGTTGGGCAGGGAAAAGGTACATGCCAACAATGGGAGTGGTCTTATTTTCATTGATATCACCATGTGTAATTTAACTTTCAGTGCATTGGTTGATACCGGATCTACTTCAAGTCTAATGCGATATGATACGCTTTTGATGCTAGATTATGTCGAGCTCAGCAAGGAAAAATGCCAATTATTTGGTAGAGGTAGGGGTGAGCTCACGACATTGGGCAGTTTCGAGACCGTTATAGCTATCGACGATATAGTTGTGCGGGTAAATTTCCATCTGGTTAGAGAACGCGACATACCATATGCGGCGATAATAGGAAACGATGTTCTAAAAGATGTCGAGTTAGTCTTCAGGCAAGGCGTAGTTGAGTTTAGAAAACCAAAGAAAACCTTCGCTGGGAGCGAAGTCAAGAGGGACGTAGTAAAGAAGGTAGAATACAACTTAGAGGGCAAAGATAGTATGGCAGCAGATTTGCTAGAGGCCTTGAAGAAGAAATAAAATAGTATCGCTGGAAACGCCATAAATAAAAGTGAGAATTGCGTTAAGGAAGAGTTTGACCGGTTGTGTTTGATTGAACCTGTAGGGCAAGAGAAAGAGGCAGAGTCTAGCAAAACAGATTTTAAGGTAAAGGTGGTTGAAAGTTGGATAAACGACTACATTCCAAAAAGACCAATTGATACTCCAGTAGAAATGAAGTTGATTTTAGCTGATGGAAAGCCTGTATATCAACGTCCTCGACACGTGTCATACGCAGACCAGCGGTTTATAGACGAACAAGTAGCGAGTATGCTTAGTGAGGGTATTATTCAAAATAGTACGTCGGAATATGCATCACCAGTCGTATTGACAACTAAAAAAGATAGTTCTAAACGGTTTTGTTGCAATTTTCGCAAAATAAACGAGAAAATAGTGAGGATAATTTTCCGATGACTCTGATTGACGAAGTGCTAGACAAATTGCAGGGCGCAAGGGTATTTACCACACTAGATTTAAAAAACGGTTTTTATCATGTCCCAATTGAACCGCGTTCTCGTAAATATACAGCTTTCGTTACTCACAGTGGGCAGTACGAGTTCTGCTATGTACCGTTCGGGATTACAAACTCACCGGCCGTGTTTTGCCGATATATTCACGCGATTTTCCAAGATTTGTTGAGGCAAGGCACTATGCTCGTGTATATGGACGATATCGTCATTCCAGCCAAGGATGCAGACGAAAGTTTAGGTAAATTACAAATAGTGTTACAGCGCGCCAGCGACTATGGGTTGCACATTCGGTGGGACAAGTGCCAATTTTTGAAAAGGCAAATCAACTTTTTAGGATATATAATAGAAAATGGGCAAATGTTACCATCAGTAGAGAAAACGAACGCCGTTAGAGACTTCCCTATACCGTAAAGTAAAAAGGAAATTCAACGATTCTTAGGTCTAACATCATTCTTCAGACGTTTCGTGAAAAATTATTCAGTGGTAGCCAAACCGTTGTCCGATTTGCTTAGGAAAGACGAAAAGTTTAGACTTGGTGAGGAACAGTTATTAGCTATACAGGAGTTGAAGCATGCGCTAGTAAATGCACCGGCATTGAAGCTTTATAATCCCACAGCGGAAACGGAGGTGCACGCTGACGCTTCTAAATATGGGTACGGGGCAGTCTTGTTACAGAGAGACTCGGAAGACCGGCTATTACATCCTGTGGAGTTTATGAGTAGAAAGACTACGCCATCAGAAGAAAAATACAGTTCATACGAACTGGAGGTATTAGCTGTTATGAGAGCGTTGAAGAGGTGGCGTATTTACTTAAAAGACGTAAAATTTAAAATTGTAAGCGACTGCAACGCGTTTGCTATGACCGTAAAAAAGCAGGACGTGCCTGACAGAATTATGAGGTGGGCAATGTATTTACAAGAATACGATTTTGAAGTAGAGCATAGGTCTGGTTCACGCATGAGACATGTGGATGCCTTAAGTCGCGTTTATTGCCTTTTAGTTGAAGATTCGCTAAAATACAGACTAAGAGAGGCTCAAGCGCAAGACGACTGGGTTAGGGCTGTAAAGAAAATTTTAGAAACAAGAAGTTACGAAAATTTTTATTTGAAAAATGGGTTGTATACAACGATCCAGTCAAGGAGCTGTTTGTAATACCTTCGGTAATGGAAAACGAAATAATAAAGTTGGCCCACAACCAAGGACATTTTGCGTCAAAAAAGACTCAGGACTTAGTGGAAAAAAACTATTTTATACCGAATTTAAGCGAAAAAGTAGGTAAGATGATAAAGTGTTGCGTCGAATGCATTATAATAGACGCGAAAAGAGGCAAATAAGAGGGTTTGTTGACGCCAATCGACAATGCCTGCGAACCATTAGGTACTTTGCATATCGACCTCGTTGGTCCGTTGACGGAAACGCGTAAGAAATATAACCACATTTTGGCAGTAGTAGATGGATTTTCAAAATTTGTATGGTTATATCCCACCAAATCCACCGGAGTCGAAGAAGTTATCGATAGATTGACCAATCAAGCAGCCGTTTTTGGGAACCCAAAACGAATAGTGACAGATAGAGGGGTTGCGTTTACGTCAAATGCTTTCAAAGAGTATTGCGACCGCGAAAACATACAACACTTACTGATCGCAACAGGGGTGCTGCGCGGAAATGGGCAAGTGGAACGCGTGCATAGAACAGTGGTCCCAATGCTTTCAAAGAAGTGTCAAGAAAACCCGACCCAGTGGTACAATCATGTAGCTATGGTGCAACAGATTTTAAACAACACAGCACCGCGAAGCACGAAAACATCGCCTTTTAAGATCCTGACAGGTTTAGAAATGCGGGTATCAGATTTCCCTGACTTACGTAATATGTTAGAGGACTTAGAGGCAGAGGAGTTAAATACCGAGCGGGATTTTGTTAGAGAAAATGCTCAACAAAATATAAGGCTAATACAAAGCGAAAACCGGAAGACGTATGATAAAAATAGAAAGAAAGAGACAGACTTCAATGTTAATGATTTGGTAGCCATTAAAAAAACTCAGTTTGGAACAGCAATGAAGTTGAGACCGAAATACCTCGGACCATATAAAATCACTGACAAGTTAAATCATGGGAGATATGAGGTGGAAAAAATTGGGAACCAAGAAGGACCGAATAAAACCACGACAGTAGCAGAGTTTATGAAACCATGGTACTAGTTATTCGGGGTCGAATAACAGGTCAGTAGGTGGATTCCAAGATTTGCTATCGCTAAAACTCTAAAAATCGCTAATATGCTAAAAATCTTGTATTATCCGAAATTTTAGCGATTTCGCTAAATCGCGATTCTGAACTTCACATCGCTTAGCTAAAAACTAGTTGTTTTATCCACCGTAGTGGCGCACAAGTTTTTCAACGAGAGCTGTCAAATTTTCTGTTTGTGTGTCTAAGCATTGAGGTTAAAATCAAAATAATAAATTCTTGTGCGCTTCAGTGTCGGTAAAATTTATTAAATACGAAACATTATTAATTATAATAACAGTATGAGTGTCTTATCAACTGTGTCTTATTAAATTCGCGTTCTAAACAATGGAATAAAAAAAATTTTGCTATTTTGTTTATACGTTTTCTATTGGCGTACATATCTTAAAAAATATTTTTATGAAATAAAATTAGAAAAAGACAGCGTTACGTTGTTGATAACTGAAATTTGCCTTGTTTTCATTCCTATTATAAGTACTATAAGGTTTTTAAAAATTTTAGCGGCTAAAATTTCTTGTTGCTAAAAATTTGATAATTTTAGCGATTTTTAGCGATTAAAATACACTCAGAATCGCAAATAAGCAACTTTTTGCAATGAATAAATGTCAAAATCAGCTGTTTTTATCCGGCTCATTTTTTTCATTGCTTAATTTAAGCGACGAAAATAGGAGATGATCTGTGAATCAGAATCGTGATTGTCGCTAAAATTTGCTAAAACTGACGTAAGCATTTTTTAGCGATCGAGATTTAGCGATAGCAAATCCTGGAATCCACCTACAGGACGGCCGATTGTGGGAATGAGGGTTAGGAAGGGTTTGGAAAGAGTAGGAGGGAACTAGAAAGGGTTGTTAATATGCATAAATAATAACAGATGGCAACACCAAAATACGAACAGAAACGAACGAACAAAAGAAGCGTCCATCATATTTCCTGTAAGTTAAGTTAAGTTGTCGTTAAACGCTCAGCGAGACGGTCGTCAAACCGCGAGTAATAGTTCACGTTAGTTTTGTTAACCGATGTATTTTATCACATATTTGGAAATTAATTATTAAACAAATAAATGAACTTTAAACTGTATACCGCTTAGTTTCTTTTCCTACACAAATATACATTCTTTGTTTACTTCCGCAATAATTTGTAAGCTATGGTAGCAGAAGCTCAGCTCAAGTAGCTGGCCCGTGCTTATTTGCTATTTTAAGCTGACCGTTGCACATTTTGATTGTTCAGTGCTTGACCGCAAACTTCAATTGTTTAGCATTGGAATTATTACTGATCGCTTCATTTAATATTGAGGTAGGTCAGTGTTTGCAATGTATAATATAAAAAACAAGTAAACGTCGCTTGTGACGATTGAGTCGCAACATTCCTCCCCCTTTTGACAAAGAAAAATTATGCTATTCATTTAGCAATAATTTTTCGTCACATGAATTTATCAGGATTTGCATTATATATGTATGTAAGGTTTATTTTAATCTTTAATACAGTAATATTTCATCCTTTTTTCGAATATAGATATCTTTGAATTTTATAGTTTTTGTATGCAGTGTTTTTTTATTTTAAAATTTTTTTTATAATAATTCTTTTGATTTTGTTTTTAAAAATAATAATTCTTAATAGAAATTTGTTTCTTATGTTTTCCTTTCATACAATTATTTTTCTTATTTTATACATTTTTCTTGTGTATATTCTCTTAAATAAAGGATTTTTGATTTTATTTGTATACATAATCGTAATAACGTGACAAATTATATTGTTGGTTTCCTTCCCCCTTATGAAAGAAAATTTGTACCTTGAAGAGGTTTAATTTTCTATAAACTTAAAGTACTTATATGTGAGAAGAAACAGGCATCATTTTACAGTTTTTTTTTTTAAATTTCTTGCATCATATATGTTTGCATAGTTCATTAATATTTATTTATTGGCAATTCAAAATTGTTGTGTGCTTAATTCGTTTTATATAAGCTATCTAATATTCTCTACTT
Organism: Tetanocera ferruginea; assembly: GCA_958299015.1. Taxonomy (NCBI): domain Eukaryota; kingdom Metazoa; phylum Arthropoda; class Insecta; order Diptera; family Sciomyzidae; genus Tetanocera; species Tetanocera ferruginea. The sequence continues at coordinate 74,293,356 of OY282641.1, read as the reverse complement.
TATTTATGTGTATCAATTCTTGGGTCCTAGTAATTTTGATGATTATTTATTTGATTGTCGATAAAGTTGTTCTTCTTCCTGGCATTATGATGCCTCTGCTGATGTTCTGTTTTTGATGTGATATGATAACCTTCAATGACAAGTATATGTTCTTCTCTATTGAAGTATTTAAACTACTAAACTTCGGTGAAGTCTTGAAGTTACGAAAAAGATGGCAAATTTCGTTTTTATTTCGTGTTTCGTGTTATTCATATTTTTGTAAGTGTATATTAAAGTTTGCTTTTCGTTTTGACGAGCTATGTATGCTAGTGTTGTTAATTTGGAAGCAACTCTATAAATTTATCGAACATTAGGTTTCGTTCTGGTTAAGCATTTTGTTAGAAAGGTATGGACAGGTATGCAGGTATTTCACATTATAGTTAATGTCTTGTATTTAATCTCTTGTATTTTAACCCTCTATTAACAAATAATTAATTTGAAATTGTTTATTGATTAAAACCAATTTTCTTTTCATTTAATGTTTGAAAACTTCTCCTCAAAAATTAAAAATTTAATTTTCAAATGCCTTTGTTAAATTTAAAGAAAAATTAATGAATACATTTATCTCATCGAACTTAACACAAAATTTTTTTATCTCAACAAAAAATTCAATATCTATGTTAAATGAAACTAATTAGTAATAAATTAATAATAAATAATTAATAATTTCGCCGAAGAACGCTTTTGATACTATACTAGCTTCAGCATCTGGTATTGCGACACATACCATGTATTTTTAAAAATCATCTTGAAAAGTTAGTATATATTTATTTCCTGTGTTGTGTTGAGTTCTCCGTCGAACCCACACAACTCTGTTGTGTAGCGTTATATGTAGTGTCCGACCGAATATTCGGTTTCGGTTTCGGTTTCGGCCAGTTTCGGCCCTTTTAGTCAGTTTCGGCTATTCGGCATCAATATGGCCGAAACCGAAACCGAAACCGAATAACTCTAAACACTAAAAAGTTCCTTAAAGTGGTATTAAAAATTATCCCTTTATATATTATTTTTAAGTTGAACTTTAATATTCAAAGAATATTTATTGTTTGTATACGTTATTATTATCTGTTTGAATTGTTTTGTTTTTGAAAGCTTTTAACAAAATTTAAAAAAAAAAATAAAATGTTTTTAAAAACAAATTTGTATGTAGACTTTCAGTTTCGGTTTCGGTTTCGGTTTCGGCCGAATATGACAAAAATGGCCGAAATTCGGTTTCGGTTTCGGTTTCGGCCAAAATTTTGGTTTCGGTCGGACACTAGTTATATGTATTACTTGTTACATCATTAAATGTATACTCACCAAATAATGCTGTCCTTAACCGGTGGAACCTGAAAGTTTAAAATGAAACTGCACTTCTTTATTGTGTAATTAACACTCTTCTTTATTTATTAATTTTACTCTTATTTATATCACAGTTTTGATCTGAAAATCTACTTGGTCTCAAGATCATTATCTTAACTTCCGTAATGAAACTTGATGACAATTACATAATATTTACATATATACAATTAACTTAGACATTAACCTAGACATTTTTGCTAAACAACATACAAATATACATACTTCGTATTTTAAATATAAAAACAAACATATTACAAATATACATTCTTTGTTTACTTCCGCAATAATTTGTAAGCTATGGTAGCAGAAACTCAGCTCAAGTAGCTGGCCCGTGCTTAATTGCTATTTTAAGCTGACTGAATATTTCGATACTTCTGGAATTGATGTCGATGCAAATAAGTTGCTGGAGCGCTGGACGGACACAAAATGGTGAGCCTATGTGTATAAAATTCTGGTGCAATACGTGCTCACAGAATTTTATACGCAGGAAATAAAAACCAAGAAATATCGTAAGTAAAATCACAGTGAGATATTTGGTATTTTGTATTTTGTAGTTTATTCTTAATTATTGCTTACTTTTTACAGGATTTTATAATATTCCGGAGGAAAAATTGTACAACTGCTGCCTGGATGATAAGTAAAATCTGATGATCATCTTCGTTCGGGAAAAACGAAGAACCAGCGATTCGCTTGAATTAAGCGATTTTACATCAAGAGGCTTAAATCAGTCGATATGGCAGTGCACACAAAAAAGGTAGTAGCACATTTGTTTAACTTAAGTACTTAGTTAAGTAGTTAGAAATATTATTACTTAAGTAGTTAGTTAAGTAGTTAGAAATATTATTAATTAGGGTTTAGGCATAAACATACCGGCCCCCTTGCAGTATTACTGTAAAGTTCAAAAAAACAATATTATATATGATGTATTAATAAGTACAATTTAAATCCATAATATAAATCTTAAATATACAATAAAGATAAAAAAGTGTGTTGATTTTTCTTCTTTCTTTGTCTCAGTGCAATTCAATTTGGTTTAAATTCATGTGTATTATGTGTTTTATGTATTATGTATATAATGTAAAAATTATCTGCTACAGGTGCCAGACAGAACCCATCCAAATATGGTGTTTTGCGTGACGATGCCTCCCAAAACGCTGGGTATAATACCCGGTTGTATTATACGCGGGTACACGTCTACTCCTAATACTATGCTCACTGGGGCCGCTTTATAGAAATGAGGGTCAGCTAGCACCAAGTTAGAAAAATTGGCCCTGATAGACGCGTCCAGTGTTGAGCTAGGAGTTGTCCGCGATAAGTTGCGTTTAACCCTAGCCTGTGTCGTAATCGACAAGGCGCTTTCGTGTAAGGTCCGCAGAGTTATGGAACACAACTCTGACGATCCACACCTTATCTTGGGCAACCCCAACTGGCGCACTAACTGGTCGGACACTTCAGACATGCCCGCACTCTGGTCTATCAGGGCCCTAACCGGGTTTAACCGCCCATTCGCCTGTACCTTTACGACCGCCGTAGGTAGAAGCGGTATAATTTGTTGGAAGCAGGGTATAGAGGGCGAGGACTGGCTTCTAAAACCACTATGTGTGCGATTCTGATGGGCGGGTTTTTTGGTTCGACGTCGGTGGTGCTGCTGCTTGGCTCGTCGTTGACGTTTGGAAGAGCGCCGGGTTGACGCTTGTGCTCCGAGGGGGGGGGGGCGGAAAGATCGTGAATTTTCCGCATGCTGAGCTGCTGAAGCCATAGTGGTATCAATATCCATCCTTTCTTCGCCATCAGGTGCCAATCTCCTCTCATCGCTTGCTGGTTGAGACAAACGAGGTCTCACAGCGACCTCTCTTTCGGCGGTCGTAAAATCGCGACGGGGAGACCGAGGCAAACGAGGCCTGGCTACGTCACGAGAGGAGTTGCGTCTCGATACTTTACATTTATCACGACGGGAAGACCGAGACAAACGAGGCCTGGCTACGTCGTGAGAGGAGGAGCGTCTCGAATTTTTGGCGGCGTCACGACAGGAAGTTCTAGACAAACTAGGTCTGACTGTGTCGGAGCTTTCTGTTAGCGATTCGGATAAACGAGGTCCGAGCATGCTGAGCTGTGCACACTAGGCATCTCGATGGTTTGGCCGACATTAGAGACATTTCTGAAAGATGTAAATTATTTAGTTCCCTAATTTCGGAAAAGGACGTAAAGGACAACACACTTCTACTTTTCACGTTGTGGTAAGAGAATTAACTTAACCACCGGTCTACTAATGACCCCTCGTTCCGTTCGTAAATCGGCAACGCGTACGCGACCGTCGGTTCCTAAATAGGTTTTTATGACTCTTCCTAATCGCCATTCATTCGCCGCAAGATCGTCTGCTTTGATTACAACTAAGTCGTCAACTTGTAAATTCTCACTTGGATTTTTCCACTTATGTCTCTTTTGCAGTTCCTTTAGGTAATCTGATTTCCAGATTCGGCAGAACTTCTGGTTCAATGCCTTTAACTTTTGCCAACGATTGATAATTGACATTGGACTCTCAGATATGTTTGGTTCAATAGGTGAAAGCAAAGGTCCGCCAACCAAAAAATGCGCTGGAGTTAAGGGCGCAAGATCATGAGGATCAGTTGACATGGGGCTTATAGGGCGCGAATTTAAACATGCTTCAATACGCGAAAGCAATGTCGAAAGTTCTTCAAACGTATACTTCATGTCTGATGCGATTTTGCGAAAATGTAACTTGAAACTTTTTACACCCGCTTCCCACAGGCCTCCCATATGGGGAGCACCAGCTGGGATAAAATGCCAAGACAAGTTTTGGTGTGCAAACTTTGACACCACATTTTCCTATGTTTCATTAAGAAAGGCTTTAAAATCTTCTTTGAAGGCTCGTGAGACACCAACAAAGTTGGTTCCGTTATCAGAGTACATTTTCTCAGGACATCCTCTTCGCGAAACAAAGCGAGAAAATGCCGCTAAGAAAGCCTTTGTCGAAAAACAGACAAAGACACAAATATAGCCTTTCGTGATGAGACACGCTCTGCCCGTATAATTTTTGATGTCGTATGGACCCGTAAAGTCCACACCAGTGCACGCAAAAGGTCGTGTAAGGGAAGTTCGCTCAGGTGGCAAGGATGCCATTAGCTGTGTTTGCAGACGCTTTCGGTCGACCACACATACTTTGCAGTTGTGAATTACAGACTTAATCATGTTTTTTACCTTAGGAATCCAATATTGCATCCGAATAAGTCGTAACACAAGTTGGTTCCCTCCATGAATGGAAATTTCATGGGTAAACTGCACAAGTAGTTTTGAAAAGTGACAGTCATACGGTAAAATAATGGGATGCCGCTCGTTGTAGGTTATATGCTCAGACCCAACCAACCTTCCACCTACTCTTAGGATGTCTTGGCTGTCTAAAAATGGGTAAAGCGTTAAAATTGAGCTTTTGGCATCAACTAAAGTCTTTTTTTGTAAATTTTGGTATTCTGAAGAATAGCCCAATTTCTGGCACCATATAATGAGCCTTTTCGTCGTGTCTTTAATTTCTTGCGGAGTTATAGCAACCGACTGAAAAACGAAATTATTTCGCTGCGTCTTATGTGTCATTCGAAAGAATCGTAACACGTACGATATAACCCGCAAAGCACGAGGTAGTGAAGAGAAACGACTTAAAAATTTCCGTATTCTCGGCACAAGCCATATGGGCTTGAACTGGTTTGCATTCTACCGTTGTATCGAACTGGTGTTCTTTGGTTGGCCATAAAGATGGATCCTGCTTCAACCACGCTGGTCCCTGCCACCACATAGTGCTGTCTTTCAAACTTTGTGGGTCTGTTCCTCTGCTGGCAAAATCCGCTGGATTATCCTGGGAGTCCACATGGCTACAGTTTCTAGTATTAATCTTTTCCTTGATTTTTGTGATACGGTTGGCCACGAACGTCGTCCAAGTGCAAGGTTGTTTACGCAGCCACGCCAACACTATCGTCGAATCAGTCCAAAGAAACAACTGGTGGTTGTACGCTTCCAACTTTGACAAAAAAGCATCCACCATTTCGGCTAAAATCACAGCTCCACACAACTCGAGCCTCGGTAGAGACACAGTTTTAACTGGTGCTATTTTAGTTTTGGCCACGAGCAGGTGGGTGTCGACCTGGTGGTTATGTCTGACTCTTACGTATAGCGCTGCACCATATGCCTTTTCAGACGCATCACAAAAACCGTGAAACTGGATATCGGCATCAGGAGAAAAATTAACCCAACGTGGAATTTGAATACTGCCGATGTGATAATAAGTCTGCACAAAAGACTGCCACCGTTGGAGTGTTGAAGGCACTAATTGATCATCCCAGTCGATCCCATCTAACCAAACTTGTTGCATCAAGATTTTTGCTACAACAACTACTGGGGCCAGCCATCCTGCAGGGTCAAAAAGTTTTGCTATCGTAGAGAGCACTTCCCTTTTAGAAAAGCTTCCCCCTTGGTCGAGTGGACGGACATCAAAATAAAAAATGTCTAAACGTGCATTTCAGCGGATGCCCAACGTCTTCACTTGACTGCTGTCTTCGAATTGCAAGAAGTCTTCATTGAGCAAATGCTCCTTTGGAATTCCTCGAAGAACTTCTTCAGAATTCGCCGTCCACTTACGCAAGCAAAAACCGGCAGATTCTACAGCCTTTTCAAGCTCCTTCCGTGCTTGAATTGAGGACGCTAGGCTATGACCCCCAGCCAAAGCATCATCTACGTACATATGGCTACGCAGTATGCTTGACGCCAGCGGAAAAGTAGTCTCCACATCGTCTGCAAGCTGGAGAAGTGTCCGAATCGCTAAGAATGGAGCGCAATTGACTCCAAAAGTCACAGTCTTTAACTGGAATTTTTGAAGCGGATTCTGCGACGACTCTCTGAAGATGATGCGCTGATAAGCCTGCTGGGTATCGTCCACGATAATTTGGCGATACATTTTTTCGATGTCTCCATTAAAAACAAACCTAACTAAGCGCCACTTAAGGATGAGCACCGTTAAGTCGCTTTGAAGCACTGGTCCCGCGTAGAGAACATCGTTCAGGCTGACTCCATTTGATGACTGACACGATGCGTTGAATACCACTCGTACCTTCGTAGTGGTGCTATCGGGTTTCATCACGGCATGATGAGGTAGAAAATAAGATGACGCTTGTTCCTTTTCAAAATTGCCAGGAACCTTTTGCATATGGCCGAGGTCCAAGTATTCCCTAAGAACCTTGTCATATTCCATTTTTGCTGTAGGATTTTTCATAAGTCTGGCCTCATTTCGAAGAAATTGACGCACTGCGATATAGCACGAGTCGCCCAAACAAATTTCTTCAGGATAACTTTGCTTAAATGGCAAAGTCACCATATATCGGCCATCTGAATTTCGTCGTGTGGTCTTGACGAAGTTTTCTTCGCAAAATCTTTCTGCGTCTGTTAAAAACATCTTTTGTGGCACCTCCTCGAGTTCCCAAAATGACGCTAACTGGCGATCAAGGGAAACTTCACTGAAGTAGGACACCATAGACGAGGACGCAGACTAACCATCACATGGAACAGATCCGATTAGGATCCATCCAAAGATGGTCTCTTGGGCAATAAGTGAACCCAAAACATTACGGCGGATACCATCTAGTAAGACTTGCGAATACAAATCTCCACCTATTAGAACATCTACCTGTTCGCTGCAGAAAAATCTCTTATCCGCTAAAACGAGCTCCGGAAAAGATTGTTGAAGCAATGGATCCACGGAACAAGTAGGAAGATTTCCGGTGATCTTTGATAAGATAAGGGCATCTGCAGAGATTTGTATCGTTGGATCAATAGGTGATCCAAGAACAAACTTGCATGCCTTTTGCACCTTTGCAGAGACTACATTGTTGAGGCCAGAGACCTGGGCGCTCACGCGGCGAGTAGGAAACTGAAGAAGTTTCTGCAACCTTGCAGATATAAAAGACCCTTCTGAGCCAGAGTCAATAAGTGCTCTGGCTGTGAAGTATGAATCCTTATGGCAGATGTTAACCATCGCTGTGCCCAGTAAAATACGTTTACTGCTGGAGGCAAAGCACGATTGGATATTCCCTTGAGCGCTTGCAGATGTTTGCGGTTGCTCTGGGCATTGGTGAGCGGACTGTACTGTTTTACTTGTACTTTGACCTCCCCCTCCAGGCTGAATATTTGAGCTTGACTGGGTCCTGTGCAACAGCGTATGGTGTCGTTGCGAACATGTGGAACAGCTGTAAGTGCTCCTACAATCTTTAGAGACATGGCTAATTGAAAGGCAGTTAATGCAGTAGTGTAAGCGCCTCACTGTTGACGACCGTTCATTAACATTCATCGACAAGAATTTTTGGCAAAGTCTTAATGAATGCTGCTGGCCTTTGCACAACTTGCATTTAGTATTTGTTACCTTTGCCTGATAGGTGCTGATCTTTTTTTGTTTTTGAGGTGGCGCACTTGCTTTAGAAGTTTTTGGTATAGCACCTCTGAAATCAGACACCGTCTCTAGCATTTGAAAACGACTAGTGAGGAATTTGTCAAGGTCCGTCCACTTAGGAATTTCTGCCTTGTCCTCAATTGACTGCTCCCATAAGGAGAGCGTGTTCTCAGGCAAGTTTGTGGAGCACAAATATGTGAATATTGCATCCCAGTTGCTTATATCAACTTTATGCATTGAAGGTGCCGAAATGAAATTATTAATGTCCCTCTGAAGCTGTTTTATATCGCTTCCGGACTCACTGACCACCGCAGGAAGATTGAATAAAACTTTCAATTGACTATTAACAAGAATACGTTTATTCTCGTAATGGTCTTGCAAATTCTCCCACGCTGTCGCAAAACCTTCATGAGTCAAGGGAGATTTCTGGACAATCTCTTAGGCTTCACCGCGAGTTTTCTGATTTAAATGGAACAGTTTCTCAACGGGCGTCAGACGATTATTAGAAATATAAATCGCTGAAAACATGTCACGAAAGGACGGCCACGTTAAATAGTCTCCATACAAGAGTTCAGTGTCGCAGGGTGGCAGGCTTATATTATGGCCAGACAAATGGGCCTAATTTGAAGGAGTCAAAAACTTCTTAACCCTTCTGGCGGCGGACAACTGATCGGACATTTCGGTCATTTTTGATAGACAGCGGACAAAGGCTTGATAGCAGGTCCGATATCTAACTTTTACGACACTTACATTTTCGTCATCGTCATTGTTGGACGCTGTCAATTTAAGAATGCATGATTCATAAGAGGCTTTCACACTCGCCCAAATTGATTTTAATTCATCCTCTTGAATTTTCAGCGAAAAAACCTTGTGCTCATTTTGAGGAATTTCATTAAAATCTGCCTCCATGTCAAAAATTTGATCAGTTTGACGCATAAAAGAATTTAATTTTGCCATTATATAAAGCTTTATCTAGGCAGTTATAAAAAATCGACGAAAAAGAAAAAAAACCACGAAACTTTTCAAAAAAAATTTTAAAAGTAAAAAGTATTTTATTTATTTATTTTTTTTTTTTTTTTAAACCAACTTCTTGAGATAGACGACGGAGTCGAAAATACTATCTCAGAAATGTAGAACAAAAACTAAAAGAACGAGAAAGAAAGAAAAAAAACTTCAAAAGTTATACACAATCAAAAATATTGCGTGTTTTTTTTTTTTTTAACAACTTCTTGAGATAGACGACGGAGTCGAAAATACTATCTCAGAAATGTAGAACAAAAACTAAAAGAACGAGAGAGAAAGAAAAAAACTTCAAAAGTTATAAACAATTAAAAATATTGCGTTATAACGATTAGAAAGAAATCTTTTCAATATTGGTTAAATATGTTTACCACGAATGCGAAAAGAGGTACACCAGTGGTAGATTTGATTCACACTGGTCGAGTTGACGTTTGAACAAAAAATTTTTTTTTTTTTTTAATCCAAGCTTCAAATTTTCTAAAAAGTTTGTTTTTTTTTTTTTTTTTTTTGGTATGTAAAAACAATTGACTACTTAGTTTTATTTTTATGTAACTTGACGTAATATGTCAAAAAATTACACAAAACACCGCCAAAGTTTGAATTAAAAAGTCACTTTGACGTTTTTTAATAATAAAAATATTTATTTATTTTCCAAAACTTTACTAATCAAAAGTTATTAAAAATTACTTAAACTGATTTAAAATTACTTTGAATGGCGATTTTTACGTAAAAACTACAAATTTACGCAAAATGTCCAGATATGTAAACTTATGTCCAGACAAAAAAAATCGAACGTGTGAGAGTGCCCACTATTAACATATGTTGTATTCCGATAGTAAGGCAGCCCTGTTTGGAAGGCTGTTTCTGGCCAAAGCAGTGGCGTACCGAGAGGCTAAGCCGCCCGGTGCGGATTCCAAATTTGCCGCCCCTCTCATATGCAATAAAAAAAAAATCTTTGATATTTATATAGGGTTTTGTATGCATAGTTTTCACTTTAGAATTTGGTCTTTCATTGTTCTCAATTATATAAAAAAAATTCTAATATACATATCATCAACCTATTTCTAATACGACGCAAGTTTGGAAAAAATGGAGCAAAACGCGCGCATGAGTCTATTTTTGCTCTCATTTCTTCCGTGGTTTTGTTGTTCTATCTATGTTTAAAAATCTAGAGCAAAAAGTCTACGAGAAACTTCAATCCATTTTCGCCTATCTCATTTCTAAACACTAATATTAAAAAAAAAATACAACAAGTAACTTGAAATGCCTTGATTAGATTAAAATGGGTTACAACAAAACCAAGTTACTTCAGTACTTTTCAGCACATTACTTCAACGAAGTTAAATTTTATGCGAAAAAATTCACTTCAAAATACCGCAATCGAAAAATTATTTCAAAAATTTCATGGATACTCGATCTGAAGGTTCTCAAACAATCTTTTCCAATCGTACTACAAAGGATTCTCAAACATTCGTTTTCAATCGTGCTACAAAGAAAAGATTATTGCATCCAGCATACAGCAATTGCCGAAAAAAATGAAATGCAAAATTTTCGAAAAGGATTATTGTAATTTTTTATAAAACTTCCATCGAAACCGATGCAAAATTTTTTTGAATGTACATTAGTTCATCAAAAAGATCTTCTGAAATTTTCAAATATGTACAATTAAAGGAAATCGTGAAAAACCCATCTAAAAAGAAGGATATTATAGATAAATTAATTCCTTTAATACATGATAACACAAAAATTAATTTTTGGGAAGATTTTAAGGAATGTGCTGATTCTAAGGATCTTTCTATTGGTTTTACAAGCCATGAGTAAATACCAACATTCATGAATTTATTTATATGTTCCATTAATTTTGTTAAAAATAGTATCAAAAGATTTTTTTATTGAGTTTAATGAATAGATTTATATATAATTTACTTAATAAGATACTTGTGTAGATACTTAATTATAATAATAAAAAAAAAAAAAAAAAAAAAAAAAAAAAAAAATTGGCCATTTCAGCCCTTGAAAGGACTTTGACCGAGCTTCTTAGGATCGATTGTGTTGTGTGTGTTATTAAATTTATGCACACAATTGACCGAGAACTGGACCTACATGTTTTATGCCGACTCCGAACGGCTCATGTTCTCAAGAAGCTTTACATGGCATTATTTACTCTCTGAGGTTTGCCATTGTCTGCAGAGAGTTGGTGACCGATCAGAAAAATTTTTTATTGAAAAACTTTTCGCCACGGCTGGGGATCGAACCCGGGCTCCGAGCATGCTAAGCCACACACTTAACCTGCATGCCACGGTCACCAACCAATAATAATAAGATACTTAATTAAAATTGTAACAAATGTTCAACTTATTTTCTAAACAATTGTGTTTTAATTGATATTATACAACAAAACCAAGCAACTTTAAAGTTACTTGATTTTGAAAAAACAGCAACGAATAAAGTGTTCTAAGAAACATATAAATGTTTTATTTGCTTTTAAGTAACTTCATAGTTGCCTGGTTTTGTGAAAAAACAAAAATCTTGTTTATATGAAATGAAAAAATATATGACAAAAATTTTCTCAGTATCTTAAGTTCGACTGAATTGTTAAAAAACTGCAACGCAAAATAATTTGGCTAGCACAAGTTTCAAAAATTTCGAAACTTAACTCTTAACTCTTCAATAATTTAACTTTTCAATAATTTGAAAAAACTTAAAAATCTTATATACGGAAAGATTATATCCTATAACACAATACCTCAATTTCTCACAATTTTCAAAAAACAAGTTACTTGGTTTTGTTATATCACGGGAGAATTCTATATTTACTAAAATATAAATATGATATATTGATACCTGAACAAGTATTTTTTAAGGAGTAACCTGGCATAATAAAATTTTGTCATTGCATACACACTATACTTATACCCTACATTTGAAAATAAAATTTATTTATGATATATAAAGTGGTGAACAAAACATATGAAATTAAAAGCGCCATGAATTTTTTAAAAAAATTCCATCAGCATTATATGTGATAAAAACAATAAAAAATTTTTTTGCGTAATATTTTTCCGAAAAATATATTTGTAATTTTTCAAAATTATATCTATTTTTATTGAACTTATACACATTTTTAAACATTAAAATAAACAAAATTTTGAAGGCGTCAGGTCCCCTTAAACGTTAATAATCGCTATTATTCCAAATGTTGACTTACGCCATATTAGAATTAGGCCAACGATAAAAAAGTTTATTCCTTAATGACACCGAAAAGGAAATTTATACAAATACAATTTTTTTTATAATATTTTATTAAATTATTATTTTTCTTGTTTTTTTATTAGCAAAATCGGTAATTACATTTAGGGTGCTCACAGTTCTGTATTATCTGCTCTGTTTACTTTGCCGTTTATTAACTTTAGAACATTTTAGCACGTGTTAACTTTGATTGTTTTTGTTTTACGTACAAACTTGAGATCCCACTTGTTGCTAAAGTTATCTCATAATTCTTCCTTTCCGTTCATTCGAGGCATGTTTATGAACAAATTTCAAATTTTTGAAAACTATTTTTGCAATTTAGCTCCAAAACACAAAAAAAGGTGCTCACAGTTCGATCTAAATATCTTTCTAAAGTTGTCAGGTGTTAACTTTAGAAGCAAACTGTGAATTCCCTAATTGTCAAAGTCTATTTCATTACTTTACTTGTATTCTATAGATAATATGGCAAGATTTTGTAGGCGAGAAGTACTCATTGTAGTTCTAATGTAGGTTTTTATGAATAAAAGCTTAGAATAAAGCTTAAAAGTATAACAATGTTTGGAACTGCGTTTTCTAGACTTAATTTAAAAATAAATTTTAAAAGTTCAAGTGGACCTTTCATACAAGAATCAGTTTCTTTGTGAGCTATAGAAACAATATGCTGAAGTATTTTTCTCTCAACGAGAAACTCTTCATTGTCAATTTCTTCGTGACAGAATTCATTCAGTTTACATTCCAACTTATCATTCAGGAGAATCAAAGCAGTAAGAATTGCGAATTTTTCAGCAAGAGCATGAAGCTGCTGAAACCTTGTGGTCATTTCTCAAAATCAGTTCTTGAAAATTAATAATTAAATTATTAAATTAGAAAATGACCTAAATCAGTTAAGACCACGCCTAACTCCTCTCCAAAGTGATTTTATTAAAACAGTGAAATCCCTTAAAAAATCAAAAAACATTATAAAAGATACGACTTAAAATTATACGCATAAGTCTTATTTCTTAATATGCACTCTGAACTTACAATTCGCCATAATCAAACGAAAATTCCGCCTTTCTCCCACACTCAACACATCAAAGCACAAAACAGCTATTTTTACCAAATATACCTAAGTTGAAAAACGTTATTCTGTTAAACCACTTTTCTACTGGGCATTTCCACTGACAAGTTAAAGCACTTAAAAACTCAAAAAACTTTGAGTTACTCGAAAACACCAGTTATTCAATGCTTGTTTCAAGTCGCAGCCGAGTTATTCGAAAATTCAACTACTCGCACATGCCTAAATATTATGTCTTTTTTTATTTCTTTGGCAACTAATTTTGAGACTCGAAAAACGATTTTACATTTTGGTTGTGCTCAATACGAAGCTCATAAATATAGTTACATTTACTGTGGTGGCCAAATTTATTCATTAAGTTTAGTTCTTTCTTTTGTTTGTACACCTTAAAATGATAATGTACACATATTTATTTTGTAAAAGGCTTTATTTAGCTTCAGTGCCGCCCCTAAACTAGTGCCGCCCGGGGCGGACCGCCCCCCCCGCCCCCCCCACGGTACGCGGCTGGGCCAAAGTATAAATAGTAATAACAATGCAAAAAAAAAACTACCGTACGCGAATAATAAACAAGTTTAGTTTATGAATAAATAAATAAATAATTATGGCGAATGAATTCACCATTAATAAATAATTGAAAAAAGTGTTTGTGCTTAATATTGTTGTGTCGGGATGTGTTTTCTTTAGTAGTGCGTATAGCAATATTTTTGCTAATGAAAACAGCTCGAGTTAAAAAAAATTGTCCGACGGACGGACGGCAAAGTTTGTTTGCTTGTTGTGCTTTGGGGGAGATTACGATTTCCGGGGCGCCGCGTTTTGACGATGGATTCGAAGAGTACTCTTAATAAAAATAAGAATAGCCAAAGGAAATGTTGTGTTATCGATTTGTTTCCGAGTTATCGATTTCTAAAAAATTTTTTTTTTCTATAAGGTCTATGAAGAAAATCGGCTTTATTATTCTTAATATATAACCGATATTAATGATTAAGGTAAAATTTAAAAGTTTATATATAAGGCTTTTAGAAAAGTTTTAAATTAATGAAATCTGTTGAGTACTTTGTATTTTATAGGTATTTTTATGCAATAAAAGAATATTTTCTTACATAAAACCGTTATTTTCTCAAAAATTACCGTTATTACTATGAATTATAAAGAGTAAATTATTAAAGCTTGAAAATTTATCTTTCATTTGGTATATAATATATATAATTTATTTGACTTTTTGTCGTGTTTTTTATGATAAAATGATTTGCCCTTGTACGGAAAATTGCTTATTTCACTCATATTTACCTTAGATGTTTTGCTTTCTTACTCCATATTTACGAATATCGCCATTACAATACAATATTTATATGAATTAACGGGATTTTCGAGTCAGTTAAAAAAATTTGTATTTTTTGGTCGAGCAGTTGATAAAAAAATATAAATATTTTTATCTATCGAAAAAAAGGTAAAACTTTCAGCTTATCAAAAAGTATATATTTTTAGTACCTTAAAAACGAAAATACTGCAGAAAAAAACGGTTCTTTTAATTAAAAAATTCAAATCTGATATATATTCGCTTATAAATTAAAAAACATTTTTGAAATTTTATTTGTATTATATATTGTTGAAAAGGCATTTAATTACCTTTCGAATAGCATGTCAATCTTTAAGATCCATTGGATATTGGCAAAGATATAGAAAATTTTGTGAACAGATTTTTTAACAAAGAAAACACTTGGAAAATTTTAATTTTATGTAATATAGTGTGAAATTAAATAAAAAATGTATATTTTTATATTTCAAACAAAAGGTTGAACTGTTAGCTTTTCAAAAAAAATATATTTTTAGTAACTTAATAACGTAAATTTTTTAGAAAATAACGGTTCTTTTTATTAAAAAATTCAACTTTGGAATAAATTCGCTTATAAAATTAAAAATATTGAAGCAATGATATTTATAAGATATATATTTGCAAAGTCATTTAATGACCTTTAAAATGACATATCAATCTTAAGGATCCATTGAGTAACGGCAAAGATATAGATGTTTTTTTGAACAGATCTTTTAACAAAAATTTTTTTCAAGAAATCGATAACTCGATAACTAATAGAGTTATCGATTTTTTGTTCGGCGAATCATGTTTTTTTGTTGTTCTCTACCAGAAAACATCTTCAAATCACGGCGCCCCGGAAATCGTAATCGTGCCGTGCTTTGCACTAACAAAAACAATTGCCAAAGTTAGTTAGGTTAAAATTTTAATAAAATTTAATCATATAAAACTACTCGTTTTTAATTAAAAAACGAATTGTACAAATTTTACAACGCGAGTGGCAAAAATATATATTAAAAATCTCAGAAAAGAATGCGCGGTGTGTTATTTTTTTTTGTATCGGACGGACGGACCGCAAAATTCAAGCACTCGGAACTTGGGTTTTCGCAATTTTAACTTCTTTGTGGAAAATTTAATAAATAACAAAATCGCTATAAATAAAAGTCGCTCGAAAAAGTTAATTTTAATAAATGTTTAACACACCGAGCGCTATTAATAAAATTTGAAATGATTACAAAAAAAAAAACTCGCGAAGTTTTACGAATGCCTTGTATTATGGCCGCCGCGATTTTTATTTTATATATGTATATAAAATTTTTAATTTTCTATGATTAGTTTCCTTTTATTTATTTTGGCGTTTTTTGTTTTAAAATTTTTTTTGTCCAAAATTACACAACCTAAGCACTGAGACGTAGGTAAATTGAAAAAATTCAACGCACCTTTTTTTTTTTCTTTTTCGCTGGAAGCAGGTAGGTTTTTGATGATATGCAGATTTAAAGATTCTTCAATTTGTGGATCTTCTTGTTTTTAAATTTCCTTTCAGGCTCGATTGGACCATGAATAATTCGCTACTTCTGGAATTGATGTCGATGCAAATAAGTTGCTGGAGCGCTGGACGGACACAAAATGGTGAGCCCCTGTGTATAAAATTCTGGTGCAATACGTGCTCACAGAATTTTATACGCAGGAAATAAAAACCAAGAAATATCGTAAGTAAAATCACAGTGAGATATTTGGTATTTTATTCTTAATATGTATTTTGTAGTTTATTCTTAATTATTGCTTACTTTTTACAGGATTTTATAATATTCCGGAGGAAAAATTGTACAACTGCTGCCTGGATGATAAGTAAAATCTGATGATCATCTTCGTTCGGGAAAAACGAAGAACCAGCGATTCGCTTGAAATAAGCGATTTTACATCAAGAGGCTTACATCAGTCGATATGGCAGTGCACACAAAAAAGGTAGTAGCACATTTGTTTAACTTAAGTACTTAGTTAAGTAGTTAAAAATATTATTACTTAAGTAGTTAGTTAAGTAGTTAGAAATATTATTAATTAGGGTTTAGGCATAAACACTGACCGTTGCACATAGGGGTATTGGGCTCGAAAAACCGCTCAGTAATCAATTTCTCAAAATGTAAAGTTGAGAAGTAAAATTCTTTTCTAGCTTTTGTTAATACTCTTTAAATAAGTTACCGTTTGTTTTTTAATTTTAATGCACACACTTCGTCTCAGCATTAGTTGAAAGTCATCGAGCGTAATCTTGCATTGTTATTGAGTTAATTTGAGTGAAAAAGATCACACCTAAACAAATATTTTTTTTTTGTTATTAATATTGTGAAATAAGTTTGTTGCTATGGAAGATTTTGCTGCAGGTATGTACTTTAAAATACAACTTTTTTTATGGATATTGAAGCTTTATTTGTATAGATATATAATTTGTTATGAAGGTATGAAAATGGGAAATTTTTTATAATAATTTTTTTTTATAGTATGTACGTTTTGTTATATTATTTGGTGTTATTGGGTAACATTTTTGGTATAGGCTAATGAAGAAAGATGTCAAAAAGCAAAAACCGAAAAAAATGCTGCCCGAAACCGCCCCCTACCCTAGATTTCATTGTCCCTGATAGGTGTTTAGTTTGATGAAAGAGAAAATTTGAAATGAAAGAGAAAAGGGACATGACATTGGCCGTTTTTTTATAATTTTGTATTTTAGTAAATATTCTTAAGATTATAAGAAAAAAATTTTATGGAAAAATTTTTACGAGCTCAAAAGTTACAGCCGGATTAGTGAGAGCGCATTTTTATTTTTCCTTGCATTTTTCTTTGTTCACAAACTTTAAACGCGTTTATCTCGAAACCCTGTTTCTCGTACTGGTTGCGGCACTAGCGGGTTCATTTTTTGACGATTATTTTTTTTGGTATTTTTTTTAAACTTGATTCGCTTTCGTATGACACGAGCTTTTTTCAATTTTTTTTCGATTTTTTATGAATTTTAAAGTCAATATTTTTTTCGAAGAACACACTTTCAAATTTGGAACATCACCAAAAAGTGAAAACAAAATGTAAAATAGTCATACACTCCTGTCATACGATAACAAATTTTGTTAAAATTTAAAAAAAGTCATTTTTTCCAGATCGGACAATTTTTGGGACTCCCAGCGCTGCAACCGCGAGGCCCTGTTTATTTTTCTGCCGCCAGTTTGGAGCTCTACAAAATCATGTTGGAGTGAAAAATATATTTTTTTGAATATGTTTTTTTGTAATTTGTTCAAATTTTGGA
Source organism: Tetanocera ferruginea (assembly GCA_958299015.1). Lineage (NCBI taxonomy): Eukaryota > Metazoa > Arthropoda > Insecta > Diptera > Sciomyzidae > Tetanocera > Tetanocera ferruginea. The sequence goes on along the minus strand of OY282641.1, from coordinate 74,275,604 downwards.
AAATGTTTGTTTTAGACTGAGTTATGAATTTTTCAAAATAAGGTCTGTTTTCTTTGCCGCTATGTTATGTCCCTCTTTAAGAAACTTAATTTACACCTTTATTTGGTCGAAACAAGCTTTATAGCCCTTTTCAAGTTCTTTTAGACAAGTATCATTTACTTAGGACAAACAAATATTTTTGAGCGGTTTTTCGAGCCAAATACCCCTATGTGCGTTGCACTTTTTAATTGTTCGGTGCTTGACCGTAAACTTCAATTGTTTAGCATTGGAATTATTGCTGATCGCTAAATTTAATATTCAGGTAGGTCAGTGTTTGCAATTTATAATATAAAAAACAAATAAACGTCGCTTGTGACGATTGAGTCACAACAGTATCACCACAAAAGCTATTTACCATTCCAACTCATCTAAGTACAAATCCTAACGAGCGCACAAGTCCAACTCGTGCTATTTTACCAACTACGTCAGAACTATCAAGGGTGCCAATAAGAAAGAGATGCATGCTTGAGGAGCAGGCAAAACTAAAATTATTTCCGTTATTAAAATTATAGAAAAATATTTATATTACTTTAAGTATAAGTTTAGGAATAAGTCCATGCATTAAAAGTAAAAAAAAACTCATGTGTTAGTTAATAACCAATTGGTATTATTATTGTTATTTTTCGAAAAAAGAAAATAAAATATATTTTGCAATAATAAATCATTAATAAACAAATCAGTGCTTTAAGTTTAGTTGGAATTGACCCAAATTCATTTCATTTAGGAGGTGTGCTAAGCTGATGACGCACACTGTATTGCGAGCCTTGCAATGCCTTTCATCAGTGGCGTACCGAGAGGCTAAGCCGCCCGGTGCGGATTCCAAATTTGCCGCCCCTCTCATATGCAATAAAAAAAAAATCTTTGATATTAATATAGGGTTTTGTATGCATAGTTTTCACTTTAGAATTTGGTCTTTCATTGTTCTCAATTATATAAAAAAAATTCTAATATACATATCATCAACCTATTTCTAATACGACGCAAGTTTAGAAAAAATGGAGCAAAACGCGCGCATGAGTCTATTTTTGCTCTCATTTCTTCCGTGGTTTTGTTGTTCTATCATGTTTAAAAATCTAGAGCAAAAAGTCTACGAGAAACTTCAATCCATTTTTGCCTATCTCATTTCTAAACACTAATATTAAAAAAAAAAATAAAACAAGTAACTTGAAATGCCTTGATTAGATTAAAATGGGTTACAACAAAACCAAGTTACTTCAGTACTTTTCAGCACTTTACTTAAACGAAGTTAAATTTTATGCGAAAAAATTCACTTCAAAATACCGCAATCGAAAAATTATTTCGAAAATTTATTGAAAATTTTTTTTTGTCACATCTTCTTCTTCAAACGTATCGAATATAATCAAAAACAGCGTACAATGTCGTCACTTGAAAAAAATTTCGATTTAATTGAAAATTTGAAAGTAATAATCTATAAAAAATTATATGATAAGTTCCTTGAATTTTTTTTTGGAAATTATTACAAAAATATAAGTATACTCTCCAGTGATTTTTGCGTTAATAACGGAGAAAGTAAAATTGATTTTAGTCCTGCATCGTCGTACTATAATCCTGATTTTGATCCACAAATGAAAAAAGGTGACGAAGAAGAGCTCATGGACAATCATTTCATGGATACTCGATCTGAAGATTCTCAAACAATCTTTTCCAATCGTACTACAAAGGATTCTCAAACATTCGTTTTCAATCGTGCTACAAAGAAAAGATTATTGCATCCAGCATACAGCAATTGCCGAAAAAAATGAAATGCAAAATTTTCAGAAAAACTCGAAAAGGATTATTGTAATTTTTTATAAAACTTCCATCGAAACCGATGCAAAATTTTTTTGAATGCACATTAGTTCATCAAAAAGATCTTCTGAAATTTTCAAATATGTGCAATTAAAGGAAATCGTGAAAAGCCCATCTAAAAAGAAGGATATTATAGATAAATTAATTCCTTTAATACATGATAACACAAAAATTAATTTTTGGGAAGATTTTAAGGAATGTGCAGATTCTAAGGATCTTTCTATTGGTTTTACAAGCCATGAGTAAATACCAACATTCATGAATTTATTTATGTGTTCCATTAATTTTGTTAAAAATAGTATCAAAAGCTTTTTTATTGAGTTTAATGAATAGATTTATATATAATTTACTTAATAAGATACTTGTGTAGATACTTAATTATAATAATAAGAAAAAAAAAAAAAAAAATAAAAAACAAATTGGCCATTTCAGCCCTTGAAAGGACTTTGACCGAGCTTCTTAGGATCGATTGTGTTGTGTGTGTTATTAAATTTATGCACACAATTGACCGAGAACTGGACCTACATGTTTTATGCCGACTCCGAACGGCTCATGTTCTCAAGGAGCTTCACATGGCATTATTTACTCTCTGAGGTTTGCCATTGTCTGCAGAGAGGTGGTGACCGATCAGAAAAATTTTTTATTGAAAAAACTTTTCGCCACGGCTGGGGATCGAACCCGGGCTCCGAGCATGCTAAGCCACACACTTAACCTGCATGCCACGGTCACCAACCAATAATAATAAGATACTTAATTAAAATTGTAATAAATGTTCAACTTATTTTCTAAACAATTGTGTTTTAATTGATATTATACAACAAAACCAAGCAACTTTAAAGTTACTTGATTTTGAAAAAACAGCAAAGAATAAAGTGTTCTAAGAAACATATAAATGTTTTATTTGCTTTTAAGTAACTTCATAGTTGCCTGGTTTTGTGAAAAAACAAAAATCTTGTTTATATGAAATGAAAAAATATATGACAAAAATTTTCTCAGTATCTTAAGTTCGACTGAATTGTTAAAAATCTGCAACGCAAAATAATTTGGCTAGCACTAGTTTCAAAAATTTCGAAACTTAACTCTTAACTCTTCAATAATTTAACTCTTCAATAATTTGAAAAAACTTAAAAATCTTATATACGGAAAGATTACATCCTATAACACAATACCTCAATTTCTCACAATTTTCAAAAAACAAGTTACTTGGTTTTGTTATATCACGGGAGATTTCTATATTTACTAAAATATAAATATGATATATTGACACCTGAACAAGTATTTTTTAAGGAGTAACCTGGCATAATAAAATTTTGTCATTGCATACACACTATACTTATACCCTACAGTTGAAAATAAAATTTATTTATGATATATAAAGTGGTGAACAACACATATGAAATTAAAAGCGCCATGAATTTTTTAAAAAAATTCCATCAGCAGTATATGTGATTAAAACAATAAAAAATTTTTTTGCGTAATATTTTTCCGAAAAATATATTTGTAATTTTTCAAAATTATATCTATTTTTATTGAACTTATACACATTTTTAAACATTAAAATAAACAAAATTTTGAAGGCGTCAGGTCCCCTTAAACGTTAATAATCGCTATTATTCCAAATGTTGACTTACGCCATATTAGAATTAGACCAACGATAAAAAAGTTTATTCCTTAATGACACCGAAAAGGAAATTTATACAAATACAATTTTTTTTATATAATATTTTATTAAATTATTATTTTTCTTGTGTTTTTATTAGCAAAATCGGTAATTACATTTAGGGTGCTCGCAGTTCTGTATTATTTGCTCTGTTTACTTTGCCGTTTATTAACTTTAGAACATTTTAGCACGTGTTAACTTTGATTGTTTTTGTTTTACGTACAAACTTGAGATACCACTTGTTGCTAAAGTTATCTCATAATTCTTCCTTTCCGTTCATTCGAGGCATGTTTATGAACAAATTTCAACACAAAAAAAGGTGCTCACAGTTCGATCTAAATATCTTTCTAAAGTTGTCAGGTGTTAACTTTAGAAGCAAACTGTGAATTCCCTAATTGTCAAAGTCTATTTCATTACTTTACTTGTATTCTATAGATAATATGGCAAGATTTTGTAGGCGAGAAGTACTCATTGTAGTTCTAATGTAGGTTTTTATGAATAAAAGCTTAGAATAAAGCTTAAAAGTATAACAATGTTTGGAACTGCGTTTTCTAGACTTAATTTAAAAATTAATTTTAAAAGTTCAAGTGGACCTGTCATACAAGAATCAGTTTCTTTGTGAGCTATAGAAACAATATGCTGAAGTATTTTTCTCTCAACGAGAAACTCTTCCTTGTCAATTTCTTCGTGACAGAATTCATTCAGTTTACATTCCAACTTATCATTCAGGAGAATCAAAGGAGTAAGAATTGCGAATTTTTCAGCAAGAGCATGAAGCTGCTGAAACCTTGTGGTCATTTCTCAAAATCAGTTCTTGAAAATTAATAATTAAATTATTAAATTAGAAAATGACCTAAACCAGTTAAGACCACGCCTAACTCCTCTCCAAAGTGATTTTATTAAAACAGTGAAATCCCTAAAAAAATCAAAAAACATTATAAAAGATACGACTTAAAATTATACGCATAAGTCTTATTTCTTAATATGCACTCTGAACTTACAATTCGCCATAATCAAACGAAAATTCCGCCTTTCTCCCACACTCAACACATCAAAGCACAAAACAGCTATTTTACCAAATATACCTAAGTTGAAAAACGTTATTTTGTTAAACCACTTTTCTACTGGGCATTTCCACTGACAAGTTAAAGCACTTAAAAACTCAAAAAACTTTGAGTTACTCGAAAACACCAGTTATTCAATGCTTGTTTCAAGTCGCAGCCGAGTTATTCGAAAATTCAACTACTCGCACATGCCTAAATATTATGTCTTTTTTTATTTCTTTGGCAACTAATTTTGAGACTCGAAAAACGATTTTACATTTTGGTTGTGCTCAATACGAAGCTCATAAATATAGTTACATTTACTGTGGTGGCCAAATTTATTCATTAAGTTTAGTTCTTTCTTTTGTTTGTACACCTTAAAATGATAATGTACACATATTTATTTTGTAAAAGGCTTTATTTAGCTTCAGTGCCGCCCCTAAACTAGTGCCGCCCGGGGCGGACCGCCCCCCCCCGCCCCCCCCACGGTACGCGGCTGCCTTTCATTGTAGCGAATTTCGTGTAAACTTCTTGGGTGTGATTAAATAGGAAAAGGTGTGATTAAATAGGGCTCCAGACAGGAACCAGAATCACCTGACAATAAAGTAGATGTTGCTTTAATGTTGTGAATACTCGTCAAATTCAAACCAATTAATTATAAGACACCAAGTTTATTTAATGTGTTAAAAATGAATGGAAGTTTATCCTGTTAATATTTAAATTAATTTGAAATTATAATTTTACAAAGAATAAAGAGACAAATTTTAAGCAGGTTTACATATAAATATAACAATAAAAATATATCACTAACATTATCAACATGAATCTTACTTCTTTCCTCGGCTTTTAGACTTAAAAGAATTTAACATCATTAAGCAAATTTCAAAGGTAGCTAGTTTAACTTATGCAAAAAAAAAAAAATCTTTTTCAGACACCAAAGTTATCGAATAAGATAAACCTATACTAACACTTAACAGCAGATAAAGTAAGATTGAACAATATAGTATGAACATAATAAAACGAATACCATTACGAAACATTAATGGTTGCATAATAGTTGCACTGCAACTGATATGACAGTGGGCCGACACAAACTCAAATCACAACATCCCCACCCCCGTAAATCGATCCCGGTGGGGAAACTCACCTTCATTAGCATTTGGTTATTCCACATCGAGAATGGCTAGTTTCGATACAAGTCTCTTCAGAGTTCCGCTGCTGGTCGCTACTTTCGCTGATATAGTAATGTCGTCTTTGCCAAAAACAAATTAATTATGCGGCCTCTCCTTCACTGTGATTTTGGGGCGTTATCGTCACATATCAGTACTAGGCAACCTGTGCTAATTGGGTTTGAAGGCTTACACCATTGCGTTTGATGTGTTAATTCTGTTAGGATACGTCATTGCTTGAGCTAACAAAGGAGTTTCGGCTCAAAGGGTGCTGGAGTTTGCGCCGAATTGGTGCATCCTAGCAGAAAAGGGTTGGGTGTGATTGGCTCAGGTGACAGTGGCATGCAGGTTAAGTGTGTGGCTTAGCATGCTCGGAGCTCGAGTTCGATCCTCAGTCGCGGCGAAAAAGTTTTTTCAATAAATAAATTTTTCTGATCGGCCACCACCTCTCTACAGACAATATCAAAACTCAGAGAGTAAATCATGCCATGTAAAGCTTCTTTAGAACATGAATTTTAGCCGTTCGGAGTCGGCATAAAACATGTAAGTCCAGGTCAATTGTTTGCAAACATTTAATAACACACACAACACAATTGATCATAAGACGCTCGGTCAAGGTCCTTTCAAGGGCTGAAATGGCCAATTTGTGTGTTTTGTTTGTGATTGGCTCAGGCTCTTGAGGTGAAACTGGCAGATGAGTCAACGGTCTGGAGTTAACGATATTTTTGGCTTCTACCAGCAAACTGGCGAAAGTCTCAAGCCGTGGTGCATGATCCTTCAACATGGTTTTCAAGGCCTTCTTGACTGAATGCAACAGTCGCTCCCATGCTCCTCCCGCGCTTGGGTTGGATGCGGTGTAGAAGATCCATTTTATTCCGAGTGATAACATGTCGGAAACCATTTTATTTTGGTCAACAAAATCTTCTACACCACCAAGTTCCTTCTCGATGCCAACAAAGTTGATGCCGTTATCGCTTCTTATATGAATTGGTACGCCTCGTCGATTTATAGAGTTTGGCACACACATCAAACACGCATCGCTTGACAAGCCACTTACTATCTCCAGATGGACGGCACGAACAGGCACGTAAACAAAGCCACTCAACACTTTTCGCGTCGCCTGCTAATGGCCACTTGAACAGGCTCGAAATAGTTCAGAACAGGGTAGGTACAGAGCGGAACGCAAGGCGTCACTCTACCCAGAGGAAGATAACCCATTTGAGGCTGGATCGGGGTTGCTTTTCGCACCTTGCAAATTATGCAGCTTGAATCCACGCAGCAAAGCAGAGATCGAATCGCTGGAATCCAGAAACGCTGCCTAATTTTGCTGATGACTGTTCACATGTTTCTATGGCGCAGTTTTTTGTGGGAGCTTTCTACCAGTAGGTGGTGACCGTGGCATGCAGGTTAAGTGTGTGCCTTAGCATGCTCGGAGGCCGAGTTTGATCCCCAGTCGCGGCAAAAGTTTTCTTGATGAAAAAATTTTCTGATCGGTCACCACCTCCTGCAGACAATGGCATACCTCAGAGAGTGAATAATGCCATGTAAAACTTCTTAGGAACATGGACTTTGCCGTTTGGAGTTGGCATAAAACATGAAGGTCCAGTTCTCGGTCAATTGAGTGCAAACATTTGATAACAAACTCATTTCAAGGGCTGAAATAGCCAATTTCTTTTTTTCTACCAGTAGGCGTGTCAGCTTCTATTTTTTGGGAAGAATAATTGGACGTTTGGAGAGCTTCGACAATCTGGGAGCGTTCTGTATACGCCCATTGACACGCATAAAACCAAGATCGTCCAAGAACGGATTGAGCGACACAAGCGGGCTATCCCTGAAAATCGCTTGATTTTTTAACATGTTTGCAAGTTCATCTTTAAAGGCTTTCTAATGTACGCTTCTCAAAATTGTCATCTCAGCTTTACTTATTTCGTCTGTCGTGAGCTCGCCGCTTACCTTTATTTCTTTCCTTACAGCTTTAAGTAGATTAGCTTTGAAACGCAGTACCCAAACCATCGCACGCTTATACTTCTGGAAACTTGAAAAACTGTTAATATAGGGAACTATGGTTGTACTCACATGGCGACAATGAAGAGCGAAGTGTTTCTTCCGCAGTTCGTCGCAGCTCTTATCAACGCTGGATTTCATGTGTGATTCATCTGGCAACTCATTTTCATGAAATAAAAGAAAATCTGGTCCGTTCTTCCATCTGCTCTCAGCATTGTAACGCACTTGAAATTTTGCATGTGTCGCCTCAGCAGCCTGGTTCAATTTAACTGGACACCTTCTCCAATGCGATACTTTCATTGAGTCCAAAATTTCCGCTACTCTTTTTGCCACAAACTGCTTATAAACTCAAAGGTCTGACCGCATCCAAAGAATAGCAGTGTTTGAGTCGGTCTAGAAGATACATCTTTTAGCTTTATGACATGGTATTTCATTATCACATCCTTTAGACGATTAGCCATTACTGTCGCTTGTAGCTCTAGCTTTGGTATCGTGTGGTACCGTGTTGGCACGCACGATGTCTTTGCCTCAACAAAGCCCAGCCTTACTCCAGCTGGTTCTACGTATCGCCAATAAGCCACCTCAACCTTTTTTAGCTCCTCCAGCCAATTCTTACACTTGCAGAATATGTGTTACGGCAACTCCTCGTCCCCATTTTATTCCGGCCTTCCAGACTACCTGCATGATTATTTTTGCACACAAGGTAAAATTTGAGAGCAATCCAAATGGATCGGACACCAACATTGCTACACTTTTTCGCGTTTTGTTGTTTTCCTTTGAAAACTTATAATTTCATTTATTTTATTATATTTTATATTTATTATAACATTTATTTTATATCACTCACTGCGATAGGTGACTCTCGGAATTGAAAAAGAATAGATATTAGTGACTGGTTTATATCTAGACCTGAAGTAAGGCAATATCACTTTCAACATTTTTTCGAAGATGGAATATATACCTCCAATTTGCATTAATATTTTTATTAGTGCGACCGTACCCTCCATCCAAGTCGTGCGAGGAACTTCTACTAGTACCGTCAAAAAGTCTTGCTTTATATTATTGTAAGCTTTGGCTGAACGTAGTAATCTTGAAGTAGCAGCCCTGCTAAATGTTCATTGCGAAGCTCACCAATTTTAAACGTTTGTGTTGGCAACGCTAAGCTTGTAGTGGCGAATATATTTGACAGTTCGTACTTTTTTACATCTGCTTCCACTGATCAACAAAATAACAATTTCTACTGATCGTCGATAAAGGAATAAGCGATAATTGCTCGATTCTTGCGGTACAACACAACGGACATAACCTGAAATAAGACGGTGCCGTCTTTCGGTTCAACTTGATGATCCAGGGAGGCGCAATGAAGCAACGGGTGATGGACGGTTTTCGCGCAAAACACTTGGTGGCATGATGACCTCTTTTTAGGCAGGAAAACCAAGCGCTTAATTGTTTGATTTTTTCCCAACGTTCGTCGACTAAAAGATTAAGAAACAATTTACAAACTAATAACCTTTGCATTCACCTTCGCATAGTGGGCATTTTGAAACTGTGAGTCACACATGCGAATCGGCGTCCTGTACTTGCGTGTTGCACACGTGTGTTGAGACGACGTGGACGGTAACGAGTCGGTTACCATGTTAATAAGTCGCCGCAAGTCGTTGAGCCATTGGTTGTACATGCAACTAATTCGCTTAACAACGTCGGGTTCGTTAGGTGATGTTCACCCCGCGCGTTTTTTTAAAAAGTAGTAATTTTATATTTATCGTCCAAAGGGTTCTACTAGTCTCCGGCGTAGATTGACATGTTGGCCGCTGCGATTCAGGTGGTTGTGAAGTCATCTGCTTGTACGAAGGCATTTGTGCAATCGATATGGTCGGTTGCTGGAACGCCTTGTTTTTGTTTTGCGGCATCGTTGGCGGTGGTATCGGCGTTGGTGTATTTGACTGCTGCACCGTCGGTGAAGTAGACAGTGACAACATAGTATAGTGTTGAGGAGCTTGGGCGATTTCGTTTCGTAGTTGAAGCTCACTTTCGTGGAGCTGTTGGTTTTTTGTGACCACCATAACAATAAACAAACAAACGCTGAAAGCGGTCGCAATTTTCTAGCGCTCCAGAATTAATGTTATAAAACAGAGTTTTCTACACGTTTTTAATTTATTTCTGTTCAGCTGTGATTGTCTTTATTGTTTTCTAGCTTCTGCAGTGTTTTTGTAAGTTTTTGGTGCAATAACAAATAGACTTAAATTTTTCATTTGTGCATCATTAAACAAATTTTCGGCTGTCGGTGGCAAACCTAGAAAAACGGAAAATAATTTCGTGCCTAATTATATCTTCTCCTTCGTATTGATTGAGTGACACTGTTCGCGGCCTCTCGACAACTTCCGTTATCAGGTCTCTTTGTTCTGTGCTGCCTCCTCCGGTTCGTGTTTTTATGTCTATATTTTTGCGTCTCTTGAGCACGAACTCATCGCCGCTTTACAACTCAAATGACTCCCTCTCCTATGCTCACACGCCAACAACGTGATTACCTTGCCCCTCTTAATACACATAAGAGTGAAGGCTCACCGAAGCTGGGAAGCAGCGGTACAGCTTCTCTTGAGCTTCAAATCGCGGCAGTGGAAGAACGACTCAGTGCTAAGTTTAAAGAAGTATTAAAAAACTCAGAGAACCGACTTCAGCAGCACGCTGAAAATTTAATTGCAAAACTCTCTACCGATATTGATAGTATATTTGGAAAATTGGAGAGCGAAGTTACTTCGATCTAGCAACAACTCCAAAGTAAATTCTTAGAGTACGATAAAAAAATAATTATTTTGGAAAACAAAGTTCACGCTCTTTCGACACTCTGCGAAGATCTTGCGAAAAAAAATCGCCGACAACAACAACACCAGCGTCAACAACAATAGCAACAAAAACACTGATTACACATCGGATGCTGTTCTATTTGGGTTATCACACTTTAATCTTAAGGCATCTTTTAATCTCAACTGCAGATACATAGATTTTCAATCGCCCCAAATAAAGAATATTTTCCGCGTTAAGCTGAAAGCTTGTAACTCCACCCCTGTAGTAATAATAAAATTCTAGACTCCATTCGATTGGAATAGAGTCTTGAAGGCGTTTGGTGATTTCAGAAGGCGAGCAAAAAAGACAGTCAACTTGAGAGATGTAGGGCTTGACTCAGACAGCAACGTTTACATTCATGAGAGCCTTACTGTCGAGTCCCGAAAACTTTTGGAAGCAGCTGTTTCTTGTAAACGCAGAAACAAAATATTTATGAGTTTGCTCTCAGGGGATATATCTTTATCAGAACGTGCAAAGGCGGTGAAGCTCAATAGTGTGGTCTGCAGCGCTTCCTCTGGTGCTGGCGCTGATAAGTTGGTCTCAAATATTATATGAAATGTTATTACTTTCTTTATCTTTACTTTTTCTTATATCTCTCGCCCTCAGATTTTTTTCGTCTTAATTACTGCTTCTTTTACTCTTTTATTATTCCTTTTCCTAACTTTTACTCTAAATGACAGCACAGCAAGTACTTGTTGTGTTTTTTTCTATTTGTCAAGTGTCAATAGTTCAAGTGGTTATACTGGCGAAACTCATAAAACGTTGATTAACATTCTCTACAATCAGCGCTCTGGTCTGAGAATTGTACATTTTAATGCAAGAAGTCTAAATGATACAAAGATGGATTGCATAAAGTGTGCATTTTCAGATTCTAACGTTGACGTTATATGTGTTTCGGAAACTTGGTTTCACGTGGATGTAAATGACTCGTTTTTTTAATTACAAAATTTTAGATTATTTCGAAATGATAGATTGGAAAGTCGAGGCGGTGGCGTTGCAATGTATTGTGAAGAAAACTTAAACGCAAAGGTGGTAGGGAAGTCAAGTGGATCCGGTGTCGAATATCTAAATGTATCAAAATCGGATAATAATACAAAAGTGTTAGTCTCATGTGTGTACAATCCGAACCGTTATTGTAGTTTAGATACAATATTTACTGAAATTTCAAACTGCATTATTGATTACCAACATTTTGTATTGTGCGGTGACCTAAACTTTAAACTCCTAGCTAATGAAATTATCTCCTCTAAACTGCACGATGATGTAGCCGGCTCAGGACTCAATGTAATAAATACCACAACGCCAACACGGTTATCAAACAATGTCTGTCCAAGCTTGTTAGATGTTTTTATTGTGTCTGATTCTTCAATTGTAACGCTATTTGACCAAATCTATTTTGTTTCTGATCACGACCGAATTTTTTGCACGTTGAACATAAACTTCTCAAAGACTGCTTCTGACACCTCGTTTCAATATCGTGACTACAGGTCGATTGATTTCTCATCATTGTCCAACAGCTTGTCTCAAATCAACTGGTCACAATGTTGGTTTTTTGAGTCCGTCGATGAAAAGTTAAACTTTTTCAAGAGCAATATAAACAATTTGTTTGATATGCATGTTCCCTTGCGCACGCGGTACGTAACTAATAAGAACTGCCCTTGGTTTACTCAATCTGTCAAACTATCACTCAAAAGACGGAACAGAGCTTACAATACGTGGAAGCGACACTCTTATACAATGAACTGGGAGAAATATAAGAGAGCCAGGAATGATGCAACTTATTTCATCAAGTTTTCCAAAAAGTTATTCTTTATGTCAAAACTGAATCCAACTTTACCATCTAAACAACTTTGGAACAACCTTAAGAGCTTCGGCCTATGAAATAATGATACCGAATCTTGTCAAAAATTCCTTACTCTCTAAATGATTACTATGTTGCTAATTCTTCTTCTACGATCTCTTTTAGCACTGTGAGTGAAGTGGACGTAGCACGATGTATAATAAAGATAAAATCAAATTCCACTGGTGTCGATGGCATCTCCATTAAATTTATCAAATGTATTGCCACATATGTGCTGAGCCCACTTGCTCATATTATAAACCATTGTTTTACCACTTCCAGATATTCTGAGCAATGGAAAGAAGCAACTATAATTCTTATCGCTAAAAAATCTAACGCTTGTTAACCATCCGATTTCCGCCCAATAAGCTTATTGTCCTCGTTGTCCAAAATATGCGAGCACCTCACAGCTGAACAAATTGTGCACCACGTAAGCTCTTTTAACCTTATGCATAATTTGCAGTCGGGTTTCCGATCTGGGGGTGGATTCCGTAACTATGGAAAACGCAGTGTACACGATATTTTGTGTGTATGTGCAGTTTGCGATTCAGTATCAGTGTGAAGTGAACTTTAATGTCAAAAAAGTGTACACTTGAATAAAGTTTATTCACTGAACTTTTTCAAGTGAAAATTTGAAACTGATTGTGAAAAATATCTCATACAGCTAAGAAAGCTAGTATAGAGTTTCTTATTTAATTTATGAAAAATATGTAGCGTTTCTTTAAGATAAGTAGTTAATTTTTTGTAGACTGTCTCTTAACTTTTAATTTTAATTTGAAGATTAATTATATATTATTACTGATAAATACAATATCAAAGAAATCCACCGCTAGTTGTGTGGGTAGTTAGTTGTGCGCTAGTAATTGTTGTGCACTAGTTGTTGATTGAGTCCCGAATATTCCTCACAAAAATTAAATCCTTCCTATAAAAACCTACAAATCAAAGATGTACAATTTGATAAATAAATATATAACAAACCTTTTGTCTCATTATTGTTCTTTCATTCACTTTCTTGTAGTTTGTTTACATTAACAAAGCTATCAATAATCATTCAGCTGTGCTTCTTCTTCATTCAGCTAACATTAATTTACATTCAGCACAACAGTGTTCATTTGAACTTACAGAATCACTTGAAATGAAAATGTGAACACTGCATGTGAAAGTGAATATGAATATTTTGTGTACACTGAGTTTTTCCATAGTTACGGAATCTAGCCCCTGGACATAGTTGTTCATCTGCTTTGGTTAAAATCTTGGATGATATTAGAGTACTACAGGTGTCAATCTATCGATGGCACTATCGATAGTATCGATAGTTTCATATTTTTGTGACTATCAATGAGTATTGATAGTTTTTTTTATTATAAAAACTATCGGTAGTTCAGTAGGACTATCGAACATCTCTACTGAACATTAAAAAATAACCAAAGCGCGGGTAAGTTGTTTTTTAGTAGGAATAATTAATTCTGCATTGTTAAGTAGATCGAAAGTATTAAGTTTTAAAAAACATATGCTGTTATTTTAGTTGGTTTTAGTTATTTTTAATTAATTCTTTTTTTATACTGTTACCAGCGACTAAAAATCCGATGGTTCCATCGATAGCGCTATCAATGGTTTCTTTTTTTTTGAGATTATCGTGAGTATTGATAGTTTTTTTGAAAACGATCGAAACTATCGATGGTGAGACCATCGATAGTTTGACACCTCTATAGAGTACCGTATGATATGGGGCATTTGGCTCTTCTATGCCTTTTAGACTTTTCGAAAGCTTTTGATACCGTGAACCATTCTTTACTGTGTAGAAAACTCATGCTTAATTTTGGTTTTTCCAATGCATTAGTTCGTTTTATGTTTAGCTACCTAAATGGCAGGTCTTAAAGAGTCAGGGTAAATAATAATTTTTCGTCTTACAAAGGTACCACAAGTGGAGTTCCGCAAGGCCCAGTTCTGGGTCCAATACTGTTTACCATGTTCATAAATGATATATTTACCAAATACAATCATGTAACCATGCATGCTTATGCCGACGACCTGCAGTTGTATATGTCCAGACCCAATATTCTCTCAGAAGACCTTTGTGAGAGAGTAAACGAAGATTTAAATATAATTACTAATTGGGCCAACGCTGCAATTGAACCCTAATAAATCGTATGTTTTACCGATTTTTCTCAATCACGCTGAACTAAAGTTTGTAAGTAAGGCCACTAATCTAGGGTATCAAATAAACACGTCTTTGTCCTCTGAAGGTCATGTCAACCACTGCGTCAGTAAAATTTATTACGTTCTCAGAAATCTTCAGATGACTGCAACATTTGTGCCTGTTGAAATAAGAAAGAAGCTTGTTTTACAGCTGTTACTGCCTATATTCTCTTATGCGGAAGTCGTTTATAGCAAACTTGACTCGAGGTCTACACAAAACATGCAAGTTGTTTAATAATTGTACACGTTACGCGTACGGTCTCCGGAGGTATGATCATATAACACCGTTTAATAAACAATTATTAGGTCGTAGCCTTTTCCGCTATCTTGATGCAAGAAACTGCATTTTCTAACATAAAATTATCCACTCACGTTGTCCAGGTTATGTTTTTGAAAAAAAAAGTTTTGTAATTCAAGCAGAAGCATAAACCTTGTTATTCCAAAGCATAATTTTCTTATCTCAAGCCGTTTGTTTTTCGTCAGTGCCATAAGGCTATGGAACTCTCTTACAAACAACATTTAAGCTATTTCCAACACAAAGCACTTTAAGCATTTGATTTTCGACTACTTCTCTTGATTCTATTACGACTGTTTCTGTTTTTTTTCTTTCCCCCCCCCCCTTATTCAAACTTAATCTAATTTTTATTTCTTTACTTCAAATATTTTCTTTTTTAATATTATTTCTGTATTACTATAGGAATGATTTTTATTCTTATTTTGAGTCAGCTTTTGTTGTTTTTTAATTAATTGTGCTCAGTTTCACTTAATGACTCAGTAAAGTAATTTTAATATTTTTAATGTTTAAACCTGATTAATTTAAAAATAATTTATTTAATTTGTTGTTATATATTTTGTCTATGCGGCATGTAAAAGATTCAATCTTAAATGTCAACAATTTTTTCCAAAAAATACAATACAAATACAATACCATGACTTGCATCGCGAGCATCTGACGTTAAAATTCGTTCATAATCGCAGTCATTTTACGATCAAAACCGCGCGTGATATCATCCTGCTGGCTTCTTCTGGCTGTTTCGATGTACTCGGTACGGTTAATGGTTCAGGCTTAGCGCGCGAAGGCATTGACATGGCTTGAGCAGGCAATGAAACTAATATTGCCGATAGCTTGGCTGATATCTCCTTAGTCGATGAGTTTTTCGCTGGTGAATGGTTAAGTGGCATTTCTTCTTCGAATCTACTAAGCGGTATTCCTTTCATTGTGGAGCTGTTTACTCGTTTTTGTTGGTTGTCCTGGGAAAAAGGCATATAATCTCGGTTGACGGCGACAGTGATTGGCTTAAAAACGTTTAAGCTTAGTGCACTTATTGATAAATTTCGTTCGGCAAAATTCAAACGAAATAAAGAATAAAATTTGTTGTTTTAATGTCCAACAGTCGTGAATAAACTCGTCAAATTCAAACCAATGGCAAAAGGTGGCAAGTTTGTTTAATATGTTGAAAATGAGTGGAAGTTTATTCTCTAAATATTGAAATAAATTTTAAATTATAATTAAAATTATAATTAAAATATAAAGAATATGAGACAAATTTTTAACAGGTTTACATATATTTATAAGAATAAAAAAGATCAATTATGTAATCAACATGAATATTACTTCTTTCTTCGGCTGCTAAGACTTAAAAGAATCTAACATCATATAGCAAATTTCAAAGCCACCTAGAGTAACTTAAACTACAAAAATATATGTTTTACAGACATCAAAGTTAACAAATAGGAGTAAACTATTCTAACACTAAACAGCAGATACGGTAAGATTGAGCAATATAGTATGAACATAATAAAACGAATACCGTTAAGATACATTATATAACAGTTGCACTGCATCATCGACGAAAGTGGGCCGACACAGACTCAAATCACAGCAGTATAAATTGTCAAATTATTATGATACACAATAAATCTAGAATCAAGAAGCCAGGTATTCATCTTTCCATTGTCAAAGTTTGTCTTTAACTACTGCTCAGCTGAATTATGCTGCCAAATGAAAGCATCGTGGTTGGAACCTGGATAAGATGCGTCAGCATATGTTTTCACCATGTTGTGATCAGAAATCGTCATAGATAAAGTGAGATCACAAGAAGCAGTGTGGCTGTCGTCCTGGCAAGTCCACCATAGACCAGATTTTTACACTACGCCAAATCCTGGAGAAAACCCACCACAATCAAATCGATTCAATCCATATCTTTGTTTATAACAAAGCTGCGTTCGATAGCCCGATTCGGGATTGCCTGTACGCAACAATGTCTGACTTCGGTATAGCTGCAAAGTTGATAAGGCTCTGCAGGATGACGTTGAGCACCACATGCAGCTCCGTCAAGGTAGGAAATGACCTCTCCGAAACCTTAATACCGAACGAGGTTTCAGACAAGGCGACCCGCTATCATGCGATCTCATCAATTTCATCACGGAGGGGTGTTTGAGGCGAATGCCGAGGGTCGACGACGAAGAGAAAGACCATTCCTCCGATGGATTGACCAGGCCGAGGAATCCCTAACCGCGCTTTGTGAAATCGATTGGAGACAGCGCGCGCGAAGCAGAGACGCCTGGTGAGAGCTGATGAAGTCGGCCGTAACCCGACCACGGGTTGTCATGGCCACCTAAATATGTAAGTAAGTAATCCACAAATATACTGACCCAAATTTATTGTTTGTGGGTTTTTATTCATTACTTCTTTATTAAAGTTTACAATTTACTTTTTTCTATTCGTGATTTATGTTTTTTTATAAAAGGTATACATATCCATAAAATAGAACCTAATATTAATACAACACCTAATGTATGAAACAGTGGATTATATTTATGGACTGCTTCAAACCAAATTCCACAAAGTGGTGGTCCAATCAATTGTAAAATTCCGTTAACAAATAGACTTATTCCATATGAAGAAGTCAAACGGTCTGTACCAAGCATATCTGACATTATAACTGCTGTTATTCCAACATATACTCCAGATGCAAGACCAAATAATGCACACCACAAACCAACCATTCCGTAACTTGTAGAAAAAGGCAAAAGAGCTAATGATACGCCTGAAACTGCTAGTCCTCCAATATAATACCATGCTTTAGGAATAATTTCTAGATCAGATAACGCCGATCCTCCAATTCTTCCAATTAAATCAGTCGCAGAAACTATTGATATCAAATATGCAGCGAGTGATTTATCAAAACCTAATGTTACACCATACGCCGGAAGCAAAATAATAAAATTTGTGTAACTTATAGCATTGGTTGAATTCGAAATAAGTATTACTAAATAAACAGGGTCTGTTAGCAAACTTAAATCGAAAAATTTTGTTGGTTTATCAATATTTGCAGTTGTTCCTTTCATTTCGTCTTGACGAACTAAGTGCAACGAATGTACACCGCTTGAAAATGATCTTAAAGATAAATGTGATGAAAATTCTTTCGGTTGAAAAGAAAGTGTGCTTCCATGGTATGGCGTACTGATGTACTGAAAGCTACTCGTCGAATTCGATGGGCGTGTTAGCATAGGTTTTACATGAAGCGGACCTAATTCTTTGAATTCAGAAAGAGATTCTTCTGGCACAATACAAAGCGAGTTCTGCGAATGTAGCTGTCCCGTAGTAAAGGTTTGATTGCGCTGTGGAATAGGTATTGGTGTATTTATTTTCTTTATAACTGAATGGGATGGGTTCTCATCAGGATTATTATTGAAATTTTGAACAACAGTTGCAGACGCACTTCGACCAAAATTTTTTTGCTCGTTTATATTGTAAAGTTGTTTATCTGCCAATGGGATTGATTGATCCGATTGATTGCTTACATTATCTTCTTTGACTATTCCTTCAAGTGGCCCTGTTTTATGAATATCTTTGAATTTAAGAACAATACCGATGTCTTCATCTTCAATGCTTTTTATATCTTTTTTGTATTTGGGTATACGGACCATGTGTTGTTCGACGGGCTCATAAGACATTGCAGCAACAAAAACATTTAAGGTAATACCACCCATTATTAAAATTGCTCCTCTGAAAGAAATATATTTACATGTATTAGTTTATATATTATGTTTTCAAAATGTATACCTATAACCATAAGTTTCCAATAACCACCTTAAAACTGGTGGTAATATAATGGAACCCAAAGCACTACCAGATATACATAGTCCGTTGGCGAGTCCTCTTAATTTGACAAAATAGGATGTTACAATATAAACAGTGGGAGGAAAAGACAATCCAGCACCAACTCCAACGAAAATACCATAACTATAAATATATGATGTAACGGAAACCACATTTTGTGCGCTTTATAAGTTAAAACGTAACCTTATATATAAATAAGTAACAGAAGAAGCCCAAAATGAAGCTGTCATTCCGATTGCAGCCGAAGCGCCTCCCATAATTGTCACAGTTCTGTATGAGTATTTCACAGAAAGAATGCTAGATATGGGACCTAAATAAAAGCAAATATGAAAAAATCGTCTATTTAGTTTATCATTTTATTAAATGTATACACAGGGTGTCCCGCAACTGAGTGCAACTAATAACGGAGGTGAAAGGTAATGTCGAGTTGAACAAAAAATCGTATAGGAGGGGGGTCTATTTTCACATTCTTAGGAGTTACAGGGTTAATTAGTATTTCACGATTTTGATTCAAATTATTGTTTCTAGCACAAAAACTAACCCACAGAAAACTTATTTTGAGAGCTCATTGTAAAGGCAATAAAATCACCTTTCTAACGGTATATCAACAAACCCATATATATCAACATGAAGATATTTTTATGTTTTAAGTGTCATTTAAGGCCCTTATTATGAGTTGCTTTCGACATTCGATCTTCGCTGGTTATCGAACAGCGAATATCGAATGTCAATTTCTTATTATGAGCAGTGCAACCCTGTCGAAATATTCGTTGTTGAAGGAATTTTCAGTCGAACAGAATTTTGCTTTCGATGCGCTTCATGCTGCAAAATAATTATCAAAAATGTAAGTATTTTGTGATTTTGTTTTAGTTTTCTGACGACTTTAAACTAATTTGGAACTGTTTTTGCTAATTTTATGGAGGTGGTGAGCAACAAATCACAGTTGGAAAAACTGGTGTCATTGATGGAGGCAAATCCTCTAGTTGCAAAATGAATTTCTTCCAAAATTTTCTAAATGATTTAGACCTCAAAAGTTCTTTGAAAGGCTGCACTTACATGGTGGAATTCATTTCCAAGGGGTTGCAAGCATTACTCAATCGTTTTCTACTTCTTTTTAATTCCGTAAAACTTTCATTCTCTTCTGAGGGATCGATCGTTTGAAGAAAGCTCATAATAAGGGCCTAAGTGTCAAATTACAAGATTTATTATGAAAAAAAAATTAATTTATTACGTGAAATTCTGAGAAATTTGGACTCAAAGTTGAAATTTAGTAGTTTCCACCGATTGATTTCATCTTAAAACGAGCAGAGCTCAGGAACGGTTAAGTCGGTGGGGTTTGTTGATATAACGTTAGAAAGGTGATTTTATTACATTTTCTGTTTTCTGTGAGTTAGTTTTTGTGCTAGAAAAAATAATTCGAATCAAAATCGTGAAATACTTATTAACCCTGTAGCTCCTAAGAATGTGAAAATAGACACCCCTCCTATACGATTTTTTGTTCAACTCGACATTACCTTTCACCTCCGTAAATAGTTGTACTCAGTTGCGGGACACCCTGTATATATATATATATATATATATATATATATTAGGAACTAATAAACTATATTATTACCTAAAGAGCTATAAAGAAAATAGCATAACGCTGGAATCCAAGCAGCAGTAGCTGGAGAAGCGTTAAAAGCTTCTAAGAATTCTATAAATAGAACACCAAAACTCTTTATAGTTCCTGGAATAAGAATGTTCACCAACATTGATCCCGCTAAAACTAACCATCCCCAACCGCCATCGGGTGGCACCAAATCGTATTCATCCTCCTCTGATTTGATACTAATTAAATTTTCTATAATAAAAGAACAAAATATGCAACAAATGTACATCGGAATAAATGCAAATAAGAAAATTGTTTAAGTAGCTATCATATAAATGCACTTATATGTAATTACTCGCAGACCCGACAGAAGGTGTCCTGTCCGAACTTCAATAATATTGTTTGCGTTCGTTTTTAAATTTATCGTTTTAAAAATTGTATACTCGGGATTACAATATTTTTATAGTTTCCAGTGGTTTGTATATATTTGATTTAATTTCAAAATTTGATGAAAATTTAAAATTGATCACCGATTCTAAAATTTTTTTAATGCGCTTCAACCCTTGCTTATTCGATTTTGGAACCTGTAGTATCTTAAGTATGCCATGATTGTAAATTATGATAATATCTATATGAAAATATATTTGAAGTGTGCGAGAAGCAATACGAGCAAGATACTACAGTTGGCGACGAGGAAAATGAAAAAAGGACACAATTCAAGAATATTATGGAAAAAAGAAACAAACAAAACAAAAAGGAATAAGACGCGTGACTTAAGTGAAAAACCTTATGCTAAGTGTTGTGTTACGTGAGGAAGTTATGTGGAACTTTGTGTTAAAGCATAGTACTCTGTTCGGCTTCACGTGAAATTCCACTCAAATCTCCATACAAAAAATGACAGCTGTGAAACAACCGTGAACATTTCACAACTTTTTCGTCAAAGCTGTACTATGCTTCGCTGCGGAAAATCTTGTACTATATTCCGCAACATGCATCTAGCAACATTGTTTTCACGGCAATTTAATTGAACCGACCATTTATTTTGCCGTGAAAAGAGACAGTTGCAAGTTCATTTAAGAAAAAAGTGCAAGCAAAAGAAGAATGTTACTAATTAAAATGATATTTTTGTACTATTTCTAAAGTTTTGCAATTAATAATTGCAGTTGTTGGAAAAACGGATGCACCTTTCCGCGGTGTTGGCGGTCGCAAAACTTCGCAGCTTGCAGACTGCCATAAAGTAATGACTTGTTCTGCTCCACAACAAAGGATATGCATTAGACCGTACCTCAAAAAAAAAAGTGCGCCGTAAACCAGCGAATATGACGCATTTGTGCAAGGCAATTACGAAACAAATTTTTTTTTTTTGACCGAACGTAGGGGTCGCGCATTGACATATTTCTTCATATCTCTGGTGTTTACAGTCGGATTTTAAAGTTTGGTACAACAACGTTTTTGTCTCAAGAAGATCAATATGACCTCTTTAGAAGTCATTGACCTCAGGTGTACCGTTCTGGTACTTACCCTCCAGATCTCAGTTGCTACCATCCTAATGTACCCTCCTTATATTAAAAAAATAAAGCTCTTAAAATATCATTAATCTTTTGCCCAGGAAGTATATCGAAATTTCAAGCAGAACTATTTTTAAAAAATTTTTGAAAATTTCTTGCCGAACGTAGGGCTCCCTTTTTTCATTTTCATCATATCTTCGGTATTAAAAGTCTGATCATATTGAATGACATATCGATGTTTTTGTTTAAAAGAGACCAATTATTTTTATTCCAAAATAAAAAAAAAATATTCCTACAAGTCCTTGGAAGGTCTTTAATTGATTTTGAGGAACTTTAAAGCTCGTAAAGAGCTCTAAAAAAGGTTTCAACGCTATTTTTGTTGTGATTTTCTAAATGTACAATGGATTATTAGTTTCACAGCAACATAGAAAATATCAATTTCAAACACTGGCTATTGCAATTCGTGTTTCCCCGTGAAAAAACAGTTGAAAATTGCGTCTGTCTAATATTTATTTCAAACGAGAGTTTTATAGAGTTTTGATCATTTTCAATAAAAATCGAACAAAAAACATTTAAAAAACAAATGTCTTTTATTGCGAGTGACTTAAATAATACCAAATTTCTAACGGATTATGATGTTATAAATTTTTTATTGTATCTGCGGCATAACAGTGATAAAAGTCGAAAGTTGGATGTTTTTAAATAAGAAGCTGTTAGAAATGTAATCGTTTTGTGGCAACGCGCCGGCATACCAATTATAATCCTAACGGCGGTTCGGAAACGTGTTGATGTGCTTGTGAATACCTATTATACAATTTCTAAAAATCGATTGAGATATACCCTGAATGATTGGAATAAATTGTTTAAAATTTCGATTTGTTTTAAAAATCCATCAAATTTTGACGTGATTCAAGTTGGCTATATTTCTGACAGCTCTCGAGTTTTGATAAAATGTGGCCCATGCGTTGTTCATCGGTGACCGCCGAAGCAGATTCATTTACTACATGAACAAAACGCTCGGTGTTTTGAGAATGGCATGGATAAGCTGTGAAGTTATATAGGTTTACTATAAAAATTAATCAAATTAAGTCATTTTCATTGTGCGAACCTGGTAATTTGATTAATTTGTTTGAATATTGCAATGATTCTTGCTGGTCTTAACAAAATATTCTCCGGGTGCGAGAAGTACGCATTGTTTTTTATAAAAGGACGAACTGCCAGTTGAATATCTTATGACTTATTGTTTAACTTTCGACTTTTATCACTGTTATGCCGCAGATACAATAAAAATTAATAATTTGGTAATTTGGTATTATTTAAGTCATTCGCAATAAAAGACATTTTTTTAAATGTTTTTTGGCCAATTTTCATTGAAAAAGATCAAAACTCTATAAAACTCTCGTTTGAAATAAATATTACACGGAAGTAATTTTTAACTGTTTTTTCACGGGGAAAAACGAATTGCAATAGCCAGTGTTTGAAATTGCTATTTTTAATGTGGCTGTGAAAATAATTATACATTGTATATTTAGAAAATCACAACAAAAATAGTGTTGATACCTCTGTTAGCATTGGCATTATTTTTTATTCTTTTACGAGCTTTAAAGTTCCTCAAAATCAGTTCGAGGCCTTCCAAGGACTTGTAGGAATATTTTTTTTTATTTTGGAATAAAAATAATTGGTCTCTTTTAAACAAAAACATCGATATGTCATTCAATATGATCAGACTTTAAATACCGAAGATATGATGAAAATAAAAAAAGGGAGCCCTACGTTCGGCAAAAAAATTTCAAAAATTTTTTTAAAATAGTTCTGCTAGAAATTTCGATATACTTTCTGGGCAAAAGATTAATGATATTTTAAGAGCTTTTTTTTTTTGATATAAGGATGGTACATTAGGATGGTAGCAACTGAGATCTGGAGGGTAAGTACTAGAACGGTACACCTGAGGTCAATGACTTCAAAAGAGGTCATATTGATCTTCTTGAGACAAAAACATTGTTGTACCAAACTTTAAAATCCGACTGTAAACACCAGAGATATGAAGAAATATGTCAATGCGCGACCCCTACGTTCGGTCAAAAAAAAAAAAATTTTTTTTCGTAATTGTCTTGCACAAATGCGTCATATTCGCTGGTTTACAGCGCACTTTTTTTTTTGCATAGGAGGTGGTACGGTCTAATATGCATACTTGTATAAATATTTATTTTGTGTTTATATAATCACAAATATGAAAATTAAAAAACTTAAATAATTTTCTGCTTTTCCTCTAATAAATTGTGGCTGTTTATTTACATCTTGTCGAAATTTGTAAGCTAATCATCAGCTGTTCGTTCGCAACAAAATATCTGTCAAAATTTTCACGCAACAAATAAATGGCTGTTGCCAGTGAAATTTCATGCAATCGAGCATAGTACTAGGCTTAAGTGACAAAAAAAAAAAAAAAACAACAAATGAGAATCCCTTAAATGTGGATTGAGTATAATTTTCTTGAATGAAAATGACGAAGTGTACCTCTGAATGAATTGAATAGAATGACGGCACTGTCTTCAATGAAAATTAAAGAGTTGACTTAAAAAAACAATATAAAAACTTAAAATAAGAATCCATTCAATGTGGATTGAATTGAATATTCTTGAATGAAAATTAAGAAATTATCCCAAAAATGCGGATTAAATAAGTATTTTCTTAAATGAAAACAAGTATCTTCTTCAACGTAGATAATGTCGTATTTGCTTAAATGTAAAAAAAATATATCTGCTTAAATGTAGATAAGTTAGATTTGATTTTGTTGAATTTTTTTAATGAAAACAAGTAAGGAAACTCTGAGTCGGTCTAGCCCGACTATTGAATACCTTAAACCACCTATCATATTTCAATATATATTGATATACTTAAACAAATATAAATGACTTCGTATTTCTTTCAAAATCCATGTATTTTTAACAGGTTTCATTAATGTGTGTTGTATGGGAGTTGGCGTGTTCGTGGGTGTAAGACGACCTTTTTGTGTGCACACCATAGTTTTGATATAAAATCCTCCCATACAAAGTTTTATCCCCGTAGGTCATATATTAACCTTTTGATGGTTTTGACGCCCATTTTATGTGTACACCTTAGTTTTTATATAAAATTCTCCCATACTATACAATATTGTGAATTGAAATACATAGATATTGAATTTCAGTTCTGTAGCTCAAATAAAACTCTCTATACAGTGATTTTAATTCTTTGGTTGTATAAGAGGTAAGAGTGTCCGTGAACGCATTCCAAAAATATTCAATAGTGCAGATCTTTGAGTACATGTGAACATGTGTATTAAGTTTTATGCAATTATCTCAACTCCTTCTTATCCTGTGCTTACGGACAACACACAAACGGACGGACGGACGGACAGGGCTAAATAGACTCTAGAGGTGACTCTGATCAAGAATATATTTACTCTTCTTTACCGGACTAACTTATTTCGAGGTGTTACAAGCTTTTGTACAAAGTAAATATACCCAGACCTTTCAGGTTTACGGTAAAAAGTGTGTATGGGAACACTAGAAAAAAAAAGCAAAATAAACTATCTTCGCCATTCGAACCCGAACTACACAAGGACATTGAAAGGAAAGGTTGCGAAGTGGAAATTGGTATTGGGATTTTACAAGCATTATTGATGAAACTGAATTTAAGTAATTTAATTAAATTTTTTATGTTTATTCAATTTCGTTATGATTTATATTTATATTTATAATCACCCTTATCATTGAACCCGCGCTTGCTCTCATCAATACAGCGTCGAAACAAATATTTTCTATTTTTGAAAATTTTAATTTCGACGTCGACCAGTGATGATATGAGATCATTTCGAGAGTACTTTTTTATAGAGGCAAAAAGTACTTTTTTATTATTTAGGGTACTTTTTATTAAGTAATGATATGTGTATAAATACATAATAAAGAAATATATAAAGGATGTATCTCATGATTTATCAAAATAGAGTTTAAATAGTGTTTTTTGCACTATGTTTTTTTAGAATACCCTCCATGAAACCAGAAAAACGGAAATATGGTTTTAAATACTGAATTTTTGACGATTTTCATTACAATCTCCATTAAATAACTTTTAATTACATAACACTGTATAAAGTTCAAATTATGGAATGTATTGTATTTTCATGTAAAATTATGGAATTATGAGTTACGTCCTTTCTATATAAATAAAACCAATTCTTTTTTTAATTTTATTATATTTATCACATAAATAACACTTTTTAAGTTTTTGATTTGTTTACTGAATCAAATTCCACATATTAAAATCTATGTAGCCATTGTTATTTAACATGCCAAGGGTCAATATTTTTACCGTTATTCGATACCAAAAATACTGGCTTTAATTACATTTCGTCGTTTATTCAAAAAAATGTTATAGTGTAATTATTGCGTTTTGTTATGGACCTCCTGACATTATGACAATAGCAATTTTTAGATTTAATTTTAAATCTCTTGTTTGTATGAGTGTGGAACACGTAGATATTGACAAACGATTACGACACTTGGTCTTAATCAAATTTTGATTCAAAAAAATTCTCAACGTTGGCAGAAGAGTGGGGAATTGATAAGATAATTCTGAATGAATAATTTCTTAAAAAACTAAGGAAAAGATCATAAAATTTCCATTTGCTAAGAAAATAAGAAATTGCTTAAGGATAAAGGAATTACTTAAGTTTTTAATCATACCACACTTAAGTAATTCCTTAGAAGTTCCAAGGAAAAGCAATTGCTTCCGTTTTATTCTTTAGGCTCATTTCCCAGTAAAGATTATGGTGCTGATGCAATTAGGTTACTTCTTTTTTTGTGTGTTCTGTGCTTGCAGATCGTGAAAGCTTTACGAGATATAAGGAGTTAAATATGAAATTAATAGTGACAGTATAAAATATAAAAGTGCCAGGGTACTTTTTTCGGCAAGAAGGTACTCGGGTACTTTTGTAGAGTCAATAGAACTCAAACTCTATTGACTCTACTAAAAAACAAAAACAAACAAAAACAAATTGGCCATTTCAGCCCTTGAAAGGACTTTGACCGAGCTTCTTATGATCAATTTTGTTGTGTGTGTTATTAAATGTTTGTACACAATTGACCGAGAACTGGACCTACATGTTTTATGCCGACTCCGAACGGCTCATGTTCTCAAGAAGCTTTACATGGCATTATTTACTCTCTGAGTTTTGCCATTGTCTGCAGAGAGGTGGTGACCGATCAGAAAAATTTTTTATTGAAAAAAACTTTTTTCGCCGCGGCTGGGGATCGAACCCGGGCTTCGAGCATGCTAAGCCACACACTTAACCTGCATGCCACGGTCACCACTCTACGGTCACATTGACTCTACTATTAAACTCAAAATATCATCCTTGACGTCGACTAAACTGTTTTATCGATAGTGATTCCTCACTCAATTATTAGTGGTATTCATGCAATGCCGAAAACGTGCCGAATATGCCGAAAATCGGAAAAAGCGTAAACGCCGTATATCAACTGTCAAAATTTGTATGGAATTTGATATACGGCAAAGTTCCCAGTTTTCCTCACGATTTTGATGCGAAAACAGCGCCGAAAACTTTCGGCAAAGAGTTGTTGCCACCTTTAAAATATTTTACAATATTTATTACAAGCTAAAAACTTCTTACCCAACTTTCAACTTGACAAACCTTTAAAACAACAAATTGCATGTTGTCTGTTGTCGAATAATAAAAGAATTTATCTGGAATTTCTTTGTATTCATCTTAATTATGAAACTTTATATGTATTTGTTTAATTGTTTAGTTTTCAGTTCATTTATTAAACCAAAGTGGCCACTTTTGCAATACAACTTAAAGAACAGCTGATTGATAAACGGCACTAGCCGATAAATACAAAAAAGGTACCTCATGCAAAAACAGCGAAAATATTCCGATATACGGCATCGGAAAATATTCGGCATTGCATGAATACCACTATTGTTTAACAATTAACAAACGTCTTCGAACTAAAGATGAGCGATCCGGTGATTTTTCAAGAACGTCGTTCTAAGTGAAAGTGATTTTAAAATCACCGTTCTTAAAAATGGTGATCGTGATCACGGTATTTTATAATAAGTTACATATCTAAGTGTGTGGTTATGAAAGATGTTGTAATTTAATGTGTCTTGTTTTTCGAATTGCTACTTACGCAAATAGATTGCTTACATGAGAGACAGAGACAACAATTCTCTAAAGCTAAAAATCACTGGTAAAATCACGTATCGCTGCAAACGGCGATCCAAATGAAAAATAACAAAATTAAAAAACGTGATCACTGATCACGGTTTTTGAGACTATTGGATCACCGCAGTTACTAGTGATTTTTTAATCACCGTGACTAAATCACCGGTATCAAAAAATCGCTCACCTCTACTTCGAACATAAATACAAAGTTTTGTTCGACAAAAATTTGAGAGTGGATTCATTTCACTTCTCAAGCAAATATTGAGGAAGTATAACTTTATTATAAATCTATATTTTCTTATCATTGGTATTACGATTTACCTGTTAGGTGGATCACAGATTTAAAAAGCTCACATTTGATGGTTCAGATGAGGGTAAGAGTCATGTCATGATGGTATTACAAAGGGTCAATTAAAAACTGAACACTTTTGAAAGAATCACGTTCATCAATTCAAAGAATGGTCGAAATTTTAGCCTTTTTTTCTAAATAATGAGGACTAAATCATTTTATACATATGCAAATAGACTTAGCAGTGCTAGTGAACGGAAACAGTAACGGTGGTGGATTGCACACGGGCACTCAAGCTTTGAAGCCTTCGAGAAAATGCAGATATATTTCTGTGCTGGTATTTGCTGGGTATTGAATCAGTCAAAACTGGAAACTAAGTAAAGCTCGAAGAAAACTTGTCCAAAATTCGAGGAATGTTAATCTTGTACTTGCCAGGAAATATTAAGATATGCTAATTTAATGAACAATTGTAAATTTAAAGAAATTCCGTGATAAAGCAGGTATCTTAATAATACTTTGCTCTTTATGTCGAAACATGAACAGCAAGCTTACTAAGCTGTAGTCAAAATAATAAATATTAATTTTTATGGATTATAAAAAGAACGATATCCATTTAGAAATTCCAAGTTTTACTCTCTAAAATGACAACTTCTTTTTAGTAAAAAACTGAAACAACCGAATACGGACTCATTGTTCATGAGGTCTCAATGAGAGCAGATCTATTTGATGGTCATATCTGGCCATCAAATATGGTCATAGCTGGAATATTTGATGATCATAGTTGGCCTAACACTAACATAAATTTGCAAGATGCAGCTGTGACTAATATCTTTAGGTCGATCGACAGATGTGCAATTGCATGCACAATGTGAACAGCTATCATCCAATACCATCACCAAGCTGAATGATTGTGCAAGTTGGTCGTGGTTTTCACAACTCACAATTTAAGCGTTATCACTAAATATTCAAGGATCGAATAGTTTCGCGGAGACGTATCACAGATGAGCGAACGAAAGCCGCAACGATGACGGAGTACTCCTAGGCTCCACCGGCAACAACAAGTTTGTAACGCTTGAAGAACCAGATTCCAACGCAGCCATGCTTTATGGAATCCTTGCCGCAGAAGGTGCAGGTATATTTGCTGTCCTGGGTGCTTAATAGGGTTCTTTCATGAGGCAGGACGCTTATTTGAAATTTTTCATGCAAAATTTGTTTAAAATAAAAATTTATTTTTAATTTTTATTGACAAGCTTCATAAAATTGAGAGAACCGATAAAGCAGTTTGGTCCCACGTTTTCAATGATAGGGTGTAATTTTATTGTCGGAAGTGAAAATTATCGTAGAAATAATGTTCGACGACGAGCAGTTGGTGAAAGTGAATTCTCGACGACGATATTTACTCGACGCGGGTTCAAGGATAGGGTTGAATAAAAAAAAAAGAAAAGAAGTAGGTATAAGTAGCATCTTAAGTATGCCATGTTTGTATGTCATGAAAATATCTATATGAAAATATATTAGAAGTGTGCGAGACGCAATACGAGCAAGATACTATAGAACCTACATAGGATATTGTTGTTAAGGTCAAATATATAATTGTTTTAAAAAAAGTTGTTTTGTGGCCCTTCCACGGGCATAATAATACATTTATAATTGTACTTTTAATTTTCAAAACATTCTTTGAAATATCGCTTGTAACTCGAACAGAATATTCTAATGAATATAAGCAAAAATAACAGTCACGCGAGTAAAAAAACAAAATATGTGTGGTTCTTCTTCACGTTTTGATAGAAGTACCAAACATCGTGATAATTACTGAAGTACAATGATACCAAATTCATCAAATATAAAAAGAAACAATTAGGCTGCGTTCATACCGAAACCAAAGGTACCGCAGTTTACACTCCATTCAGAAAAGTGGAAAACACACATGAAACTTATATATAAAAATGTTAGAAATCTGTTATGCGACCGGTATGTGATCGATTTTGAACCATGCGGTTTTTCACAATGTACTTACAACAAGATCAATACGACAAATTGTTAACGATTCGTTGCATTTATAACTTCACCGTCAGTTGCTAAACATTAAATAAAAAATAAAAATACAACCAAAAAATATTTCTATTTCAAAATTTAAGGCATTCAAACTTTTTGCAGTTTGTCCGAATTTTTCGAATTTCATTTGTAATTTTCCCGAATAACCAGGGACATATATTAATACAACAACCCCTTGATGTCATGAAAACCGTGGTTAGTGACTTTAATAACAGGGTGGGTAAGTAAAACATATTTGGTCCAACAGTCGGAAAGTTCAGCCTCCACGACAACACATCCGATAACGGAATAAAGTTGATTGACTTCGCCGCACCACGAACCATGGTCGTAAGTAGCACTAGATTCAAGCATCTCAATATTCATAAGGCCACCTGGCTGTTCCCTGATCAAGAGTCGAGTCGAATGGGTCTTGCAGTGAATACAAATAAAACGAAGCATCTTGTGTCAACAAACAAACAGTCCCAGCGTCTTGGAAACCACGTCACTGTTGACAACACCTCATTTGAGGTAGTGAAGGACTTTGTTTACCTGGGATCCAGCATTAACTCCTCCAACGATATCAGTATTGAGCTTAAACGAAAGGTAACTCTTGCCAACAGGTGTTACCTTGGGCTCAGTAGGCAATTGAGCAACACAACGAGAGTGGTCTCTGGATAGCTCACCCTGTGAAATTCCGAAGTTGGAGGATTTGCTGAAGTTTCTGGAAAAACGCGCCTATAGTCACAATGCAGAAATCATATCGTGGCCAAGCTCTTCGGAAGCGTTCACCTCAAGTCTGAATACGCGCACTGCGCTCTGACCACCAAAGCGCGCTTTAAAATTTAATGTAGCTTCTATAGATGGAAATAGGTGCGCTCACTGCCAAGGGTTGCATCGCATCAGCAAGTGCTTAGCGCTACTACCTCTGAGTGCAGAGCAACGATTTGATGCATCAAAAAACTCGAACCTCTGCGATAATTGTTTGAAAAATGGCCACTCATCGAAGCAGTGTCTTGCCGCAATTCACAAGCAACTGCCTCAACACCGGTGACCACTCGGTTTGTGAATTCAACTTCCGAGTCAAAGCCGAGCAACTCAACACATTTGTGACTAAAGCAGCCTCTAGCCTCCTGCCTCGCCAAGGGACAGCACCTCGCCTTCTTGGCCACGGCACGTGTCTATGCATTTGGTAAAGCTCAACTACTACAACGTTTGGCTCGAGTTCTCTGCGATCCTGGATCGCAGGTAAGTTTTATAACAGATCGTTTTGCTAATGTTTTACATATGCGCAGAAGCAAGTTTGAAGTTCATGTGGAGGGAATCGGAGGTCTAGTCCGTACCAAAGGCTAGGCTTTACGTTCAACGCAAAGCTAGGTGAAGAGGACGCGCGCTTGGATGAACTTCTGCGCAATTTTTGGAAGCTTGAAGAGGTGCCATGCTACGATCTGGATGGAAATGATTTTACTGCACGCATATTCTCACAAACTCATTACCGCACAGCGGAGGGTCGCTATGTCGAGCTCATAGCTTTCTGAAGCGATGCATTGGAGCTGGGAGATTTCTACACAAACGCTGCACGAAAATTTCGCTTTCTTGAACGGCGGATAGAAGCAAACCCTGAGTTACGAGATAAATATGTTGCCTTTATGCGTGATTTTGAAGATCTTGGTCATATGGAGCGAGTCGATCAAACGGACGATCACTCAAAATGTTATAATATCCCGCATCACCTAGTAACGAGCAAATTCCGTGTGGTATTCAACGCTTCTGCAGCAACCTCTATGGGTGTATCAATTTTTAGCTAGTGGGGCCAACGATCCAGAACTCGCTGACCAACACAATTTTTCGTTTTCGGCGTCCCACATTACACTGACTGCAGATATAGACAAGATGTTCAGGCAGGTGTTGGTTGTGCCTGCTCATAGAGATTTTCAACGCATAATTTGGCGAGAATCACCTGCAGATCATCTTGGGATCTATCGGTTAACGACAGTTACATATGGAATGGCATATGTAATGTATAATGCAGTGCGCGCTCTATTTTGATGTGCGCATGACAATTTTACACTGGTGGCAGGGCAAGCAGGCGCAGGCAGCGCGAGATGCAATTTTGAAGTCATTCTATGTGAATTTTATCCTGTCAGCTGGACACTTCAAGCTGTGCAAATGGAATTCTAATGATATTGAGGTAGTATCAACATTAACTAATGGAACTCTTTACTCGATAGGTCCGACCCAAACTCTACCCATGGCATCCGTCCTCGGCTTGCAGTGGGATCCGATCGATGATGCGCTATGTTTCAGATTGGATCTCGATCAGAATCCGTCTTCGCTCACAAAGCGGCGCGTTATCAATGAAGTGGCGCAGCTCTTTGAGCCTACTGGACTGGTGGCACCAGTAGTGATTGCAGGAAAAATATTCAAACAAACCCTTTGGTCTGCTGGGCTAACCTGGGATGCCCCATTGCCTAGCAAGTAACAAGAGGATTGATTGACATTGCGCAACGAGGTTTATGCAATCAAGTTAATTCGAGTTCCAAGGTGGCTTGGCATGGAGAGTGGGAGTAGCACAGAGCTCCATGGCTTCTGCGATGCCAGCAAACTCGCATACGCTGCTGTTACGTACGCAAAAACTACTTGTGCGCTAGGCAATACACGCGTATCATTGCTCACCGCACGCACTAAGGTGGCTCCAGTTAAAGGTGCTACAATTCCTCGACTTCAGCTCTGCGCCGCACAGTTGCTAGCGAAAACACTTAAAAACGTTCGACTGGCTTTGGCCTTGACAGACACTGTATATCATTTGTGGTCAGACTCCAGTATAGTGCTCTTTCATTCCGTTTTCTTTTCATTCCGTACTTTCGAAGATCTTTTGGCATATTCTCTCTATTATACATATTAATTTTTGTAGCGTAAGAGTAACTTTGAATTTAATGCTGCTTCACAGCAAATCTAAATTTAAATTTAAATTAATTTAAAATTTAAATTTAATTTAAATTGAATTTAATTAAATGAATTAAACCATTAAATAAACACAGGCAATTGTTTCATTTAAAAGAAGTTTTCGCAAACAATGTGGTTAGATATTCTGCCTGACATCTATCCCATCTGTGCCTGAGCATCTCTTGCCTTTCTTTCCACAGTCTCACACCATATAGTGACCTGGAGTTACCGCCTGAATGTCTTCTGGATCTTCGCTTATTGGATGGATCGGACTCGAGTTTAATTTCGCTTCAATGTGAAAAAGGAGTAAGTAAATGTTCATACAATAAAACCTGCTGTCTAACGACTCATATCTCATGATTTCTCCAACTTTCAAATCTCTTTCTCATCGTGCAATAAATCTTTCAAAACATGCACTTAAAGTAAGTAATGTTAAGTCTGCCACAATGCCTATGTACTGGGTTCGTGCTTTCAAACTAACAAAAATTACTATGCAAAACTTCATTTTCTTTGAACTAGAAGCACTCTTACTAATATTTCTTATTGCGAGCGGACCTGCAAAATCAATACCCGTATGATAAAATGCTTTGCATACCTGTACTCTCCAATGTCAAATAAGCCATTATCTGCTCCTTTGTCTTGGCATTGTAGCGTGCACATATGATAAATTTATGAATCATACTACGCAGTACATTTCTTAACCTTGGTATCTAGAAACGCTGCCGTATAATGTGCATCATTACCTGAGCACCGCCGTGTCTTGTCTTTCTATGAACTGATTCTATCATCATTGAAACACGCAACGAATTTTGAGACACTATCACATATAGTTCAGCATTATAGTATTCTTCTTGTGCCTTTCTATCTATATGTCTTTCAACTGTCTTTTGCATCTGAATTTTGTCCTTTCTTGATCTAAATTTTTTTTTACCAGGTTTCAAACGAAACGCATTAACGTAGCGAAAGACATGCCATTATACTAACTGTTCTTTCTTAAGTATGACCATATGCCAACAAAAGCGCTCTTTCATTATTTTCTTTTAAAATAGATACTAAACATTGGCTTAAACCTTGAAGCCATGTACACTCTCATCTCTTCTTTCACCTCTGGTGGCTCACTGTTTAAAAAACTTGTCTTTGGGTCAATTGAATTTATCTTGAACAAGCTAACTCGGGCCAAGCAACCTCAAACTACTGTCTATGAGTGCTAATTGTGACAAATCGCGACTTAATAAATCAGCTGAGTTCACTTTGAAACTGTACTCTTTAAGGTTATAAGTGCCTTTCTTATCCAATGCAAAACTATAATCTATCCATATATATTTATCACTATATCTATCCATAAATTATACTCTGCTCTTGGCCAATCCATTGCTCTCTTTAAATCAGCTAATAATCTTGCTAACAATTCAGCTGCTGCCAATTGTAGTCATTTGGATATTCTGTCCGAATATAGACCACAGCACCATAAGCCGTGCTGTCTGTCCTATCCATCTGTCAATTGAAAATTGTTAAAACGACGTAAATTTTTACCAAAGTATCAATCTCTGTATATTTCAGCTGAAACCATCTCATCCCAACATTCCTGTCCTCCAAAAATCTCGAATCAAAAACTTTCCATCTATGACAAGAGTTACACAGCTCACAATCCTTTTTGTATTATTTTTCTAATTGCGGGGTTTTTACCGAAAATGCAACTGATCTGTCGAAATAAACCACTTCAAGCATAAAATGTTTGACCTCAACCGGCAAAAAACACCGCTGGGAAAGAGCTTTTCTCTGAACTCATCGTATTCATGCATGGAATTTTAATTTTTTTCTTTCAACGCTATATTTGAACTTCGAGCGCTGCTAAACAACCGCACCCGAGTTAACTTCTCGACCAACCTTCTGTGTGGACTGTATTTTTAAAAGTTTTGCCGGGTAAATCTCGTCACGTTGCCTAGAGCCACCGGATGATGTCCAAAAATTCAATTCGCTCAAGGAACATATTGTGTAAGTGCTCTATGCTACATACCATTCAGCCCGAAAGTTCTGGAGCAGCTTCGTAGCAAATTTACTGCTGAATGCACTCAATATGAATACTACTTTCGACATTGCATGCTTAA
Organism: Tetanocera ferruginea; assembly: GCA_958299015.1. NCBI lineage: Eukaryota > Metazoa > Arthropoda > Insecta > Diptera > Sciomyzidae > Tetanocera > Tetanocera ferruginea. Next base: position 74,240,172 of record OY282641.1, on the reverse strand, counting down.
GCAGGGTTGCAGGTTGCGTTGAGAAATGCTAATATGCAGGGTGTTGCTTTTTGTACAGGCATGTTTGTATCGATCTTCTTGTATTCTGATTTTTAAGTGGTTTGTCCCCTTTTATATTACCCTCCGGCCACACGAGCAAGTACAAGATCGATAAAACCAAAAATTTACACATACACTCACAATCCGGCAACTTGCAGCTGTACTGGCAACGAAATTTCGGAGGCTGTAATTTTTTGGCACTTGCAAGAATGTGAATGTCGATCATGGAAAAACAATGTTGTTTTTGATACAATTTTATGAAAAATGCTTATGGGGTGTTTATAAAATAACATGGTTTGGTGAATATATAGAAATATTTATAGTTTCAATTAATATTGTAAGAATTCAATACAAATAAAATTAAAGGGATTATTCTTGGTTGCCAGAATTATTTTCCGATTTTTTCATATTTTTATAGCTTGGATATTTGAGAATATCTTCTTAAAATGGTTTTTTTGAAATTCGAAACACTTTAGGAGACATGCACCCTTATCATTGAACCCGCGCTCGCTCTCAAAACAGCGTCGAAACAAATATTTTCTATCATTGAAACTTTTAATGATGACGTCGAGCAAACTGCTTTATCGATAGTTAAATAGTTATCGATATTGAACCTCAATTCTCGAACAAAAAATTAAATTTTTAACTGTCAAAAATTGTGGAGCTTATTTTAAAAAATAACAAAACGACGTTATTTACTCGACGCGGGTTCAAGAATAATACTAAAGGTCTTTTTTGTCCAGCAATGTTTTCGCCACAATGCGATTTGCAAAAAAAAAAGTGGCTTTCTTCACTATACGGCGCCACAACGTTGAACGGCAAATACAGTAAAAAAAATCGACTCTGTTGTAAAGTCCAGCGTATACAACAGTTGCAAGTATTGAGGAGCTAAGAAAGAAGAAGACCCACTGGCATATGAAATTTGGATTGAAGACCACGAAGAAAAAAGCCGTGCCAACCATCAAGGAAGCTCTGGGAAGATGGAGGTGGATGCGATAAAGGAAATGATCGCCATATCAGTGCAAAAGCATGGCGTAAAATACTTCAAGTATATCGGCGTTGGCGACTCAAAAACATTCAAAGCTATTATAGACGACGATCCGTACCATGGCGACCCAATCGTCGAAAAAAATAATGTATATCGCACGTGCAAAAAAGAATGGGCACCAAAATCCTCAAGGCCAAAAAGGGAACAGAGGCATTGGCAGCAAGGATGCAGGTAAACTCACAGATAAAGTCATCTCTGAACTAACAACATATTATGGCCTCGCTATTCTTAATTATCCAGAGTCAGTTGCTGACATGAAGAAGGCTGTTTGGTTAACGTTTTTGCACAAAATCTCGACTGATGAAGCTCCACAGCACCAAAACTGTCCGACCGGTGCGTCGAGCTGGTACGCCTGACAAAAAGCGGTAGCAGAAAGGACAATCGACAATTTAATTATAACGCTCATTCCTGTTATAACTCAAATTTTATCATGTTTAAGATAAGTATAGAGAAAGAATTGCTAAAGAAGCTCTTTTTTATACTTCAAGATTAAATTATTCACATTGATTTAATGGTTTTGCGAAGAAGTAAAAAAAAACCTCCATAAAAATTTCAAATTTAAAGCTGTAACGGTCTAACAGAAAATTAGCGTGATATTTAAACATAAACTCTTGAATATTAATTCAATTGGATGCATACTTAAAATAATTTAATAGTGAAAATGAAATCAAGGTTTTTTTAATTTGAAGCAATAAGTTTTAATTCTGGCAAATTTTTATACCCCACGCGGATTTCGTAAGGAGCAATTTATTTTGTCACGATGTGTGGAACGCTCATAGGAAGGCGTGGTATGCATAGAAAATGAAATATATTCGTTATAAGCATCACCACCTGAGTTGATTAAGCCATGTCCGTATATCTGTTTGTCGGTATGTCTGTCTGTGGAGAAGATTACAGCCGTAATTTTCAAGTTATCGTACTGAAATTCGACATTTGAGCTTTTTTCTAAAAAACAAACATCAAGTTCGTAAATGGGAAAAATCGGCTGAAAACCACGCCTACTTCCCATACAACGCCAATAATGAAAACAATAAAGAGGCTAATATTTAAGCTACACAACTGTATTTGTGTATTCTATGTCAAAACTGAGGTGTGTTAGAAAAATGAGCGTCATTCACCGACGATCACGCCCATCTCCCATACAACCCCAAAATTAAAAAAATCTATAAAAAGGCTTCTATTTCAGCTACAGATATAAAATTCGGTATTTATTAAGTTTATATCAAAACTGAGGCGTGTTAGAAAAACTGGCGTCAACCACCCGCGAATACGCTCACGTCCGATAGAACCGCAAAATTGAAAACTTTATAAAGAGGAATAAATATCTTTAAGCTGCATGAAAATAATTTGATATGTATGTATTTTAGACGTCATCAAAATCGTAAAATCTCTTTAAATCTTATACATAAAGAGCTAAAATTTAAGATTTCGAACCCTTACGAATCGGGCGTGGGGTATTTCAATTTAGCCAAGTCGAAGATATACCTTACTAGTTTTATATCAAACTGACATATTTTGCAAAACAAACTCAATTAGATTAGACTCAATAAATAATATCAATTATACAATTATTGCAATTATTATTACAATTATTACAATAAATAACTCAATAAGACCTGCTCCCTACAATAAAATAAAAATAAATCAAATAAAAAATGCAAATTTGTGAAATTGAGACATTTTCCATACTGGAAATTGTAGGATATTCAAATAACGCTCTATATTCATAACATATTTATTATTTTAGCTTTAGAAATTTCTTTTTCTAGAAATAAGTGTAAAAGTAATGACAAAATGTTATTCGTTTCACCAGAGATTACCGGCCTTATTACGGTTCACAAAACAACAGTAATTTCTGTCTTCAATGTGTAAATTTCTGTTAAGCAAGACAACAATACAACCGAATACATTCCACTGTTGTCTGTTAACAATACTGTGTCTTCAATACACTTATTATGATGCACAGCAGTTGGCACATCGTGTTCACCTCACTTTATAATAAATATGCAAAAAATAATGTCCAACGAGTTCTTAGTTTTTTTTATTTGCAACTTTTTCAAATTAAAACGAAAATTGTTCGTTTATTTTTATTTATTTTGACAGCGAACAGTCAAAGCACCAAATTCTACATACGTTCCACAATCAAAAATAACAGCAAGGTATTGTTTTGAACCATAATAGCTCAAAACTCCTGTTTCTTCTTGACTGTTGTGTCTACTCGATAGAACCCACAACAATTTATTGCTGTGAGCCGTAATAGGCCTTTACATGTTGTGGAGAAAAATATGGAATCATGTTTAATATTTCATTGTTGAAATCAATTCTTTTTCTTAAGTCTGTACAAAAAGTTATATAAAATTTGTGTACAATTTTTTTTCTCTCGAACTTTAAAATATCACATTCTAATATGTTTTTTGATTTGTAAAATATTTCGATTGTTGTTCCACAACAAACATCCTCCATCCTCCATGATTGCTTAAATTCAACTAACATTAATTAATCAATATTTTCTTTTTCAATAAAATTTCGGCAAATTTGTCTATATAAATATTTAGATTTAGAACAAATAGTGTGAAATCTGGTGTTCTCTGCCTACATTTGAATATTCAAGTCGTTTCCAATCTTTTAAATATAAGATACAAAAATATATACATTTTTATGAACGGGTCGCGGTTGAAAATATCGAAAATATATTTTCATTGCCATAGTGCGCTTCAAAATCCGTGAGTCCAAAATAATACTCTAGCGCAGCCCACTACTCCATAATTCTATGGATTGCACCCCAAATGATACAAAGCACTGAATTGCAATCAACATTTTTTAAATGGACTATAAAACCTGTCGGAAGGCCCATCGCGTTGGAGCTAATTTATTGCATAATTTGGCGTGGCTTGTAGCGAAAATCTGCTTGAAGTTTGACACTATGACAAAAACTATGCAACTTTTTTCAATTTTGGGATATTAAAACTGTGCCGAAATGAAAAGGCACGTGCGTAAAGTGCCGTCTAATCTCGAAAGTGCCGTAAAAGGCATAATCGTGCCTAAAATGCCATCCCTGGTATGCACCACTAAATCAGAGAGTCCAGGAAGCAATCAAACCTATTTACGAAGCATTGTCAGCCGATGATTTGTTGAACAGATGCCTTGGCTCCGAAACTCAAAACAGCAACGAATCTTTCATCGCAGTGCTGTGGTCAATTCGCATCGAAGCATTTGCCCACCGGCGCACGCACTATTGAGATTGGCAATTATATTGCAACTGTCATATTTAACATTCATTATTCATTTCAAATAATGAATGGGCATCCCGATTGGCAACGAACTGCCCGAAGAGCATAAAGAGCCACTGAGTCCTCATTTTTGAAGAAGAGGAAGGAGTTCTTTATGGGGCTGGGATTGCAGATTGGTATATGTAAGTATTTCACAAAATGTTTTATTGCCTAAAATTCTCTTTGAGTTTTTTCAAAATCACGTTTTTAAGCTTCGAAGTCACTTTTCTCCGGTTCTACTGAACCGATTTTGATGAAACCGACGCAAAATTGTCGAATTTCTAAAACTGCATGCTCAAATTTTTCATTTCAATTTTTTTTTTTTAATGCAAAAAAAATAACTTCAAACTTAAACGCGTTTATCTCGAAACCACATTTTTCGAGCTTGTGGCCCAGATTGTGAAAAGTGCAATCGACGCAGAATTCTGGTCCTTACCTCAATTACAATTTTAAACAATTTATTAAATTTTTTTTTCACTAAACTACAAAACAAAGACCCAAAATCGGTTTTTAATTTTTCAATGACCGCCATTTTGTAAAAACTAATCGCAAAATTATGATTGAGGTAGGGACCAGAATTACATCTGTACTGAATCTAACGCCGTTTACTTTTTCCATTTCAGATGATCCGAAGTTGAGTTATCCGGGCCGCAAGCAGCATACCTTTTTTTCGACGCCCAACTTTGAAGGCCGACAACTTTTTGAACAGCCCTCGTACCAAGGAAAAAATTTTTTTATTGAATTTAATATGCTCTGAATACAATAAAAAAACAGAATTTTAAAAACCTTTTTCAAATGAGAAGTTTTTCCAAAAACGGGTCCAAAAACAGCCTTCCAACCAGGAATACTCCCTTCAGTTTTTCGATTTTGAAACGACACTAATTGCATATAAATTTAAAAGTTGATGTAAAGCTATCGTCATCATTAATTAGCTCAAGTTATTTTTTTTTTTAGAATTCATAAAGGGATAAAAACTTGTAAGCATACAACACTATATAACTAAACTCGCACTTGCAAGGGTTGACTTACTTACAAGTACTTTCAGCCTATTTCGAAATTTTCGGAGTTAATATGTATATTCTACTTGCAAGGGATCATGATATAAAAACCAGGTATTATAAAAAGCGACTGCGCTGCCAAGACGGAGGCATGATGTGTCAAATACAAGTAGTGTAATCATAAGAAGAAGTAAACAGGGATTTGTTTTGTCGTTGGTCTTGCACTTTCCGGTTACTTTTGCACTAAAAGAAGGGTTTTTCTGTTGTTTCACTTGCACATTTTTAACATTTTATAAAAGGTAAACACTTATATATAGGTAAACAGTATTATTTTTCAACTAGAGTAAACAAGTAAAATTTGTTTATCGTTATTTTAAAACAATTCCGCTTTTATTTTAGAATTTAGGAGTATAAGGTTAATATATTTCACGAAAGTTAAAAATAATATAATATAATAATACAATTAACGCAAAAACTTAATATACATTGCAAAATATTTCCAACTTCAAGGAAAACACATAAATAAAAAAATCTCAGTTTTCATGTATTATAGTACAAGAAGCATCATTGTTTTGGCGTCAAATCGTCATTTTGACATTCTATGCCTCCAATGACAGTTGAGCCCTCGCGATTTATAGTACCTGGTCATTATATCATGGCAAGGGATTACTTAGCGTACTTAGCAGGGTTACCTAGAGTCCACACGTGCATGTGCAAGTTCGAAAAACTCAATACATTCAAACATTTTTACTACTTCATTCACATTGCAGTTCACTTGCAGCCCACTTGCAGGTCTATCTGCAAACGAAATTTCAGAGGCAGTGCATTTTGACACTTGCAGCAAGTAAATGTCAAACAAGGAAAAAACAATGTTGTACCTTATATGATTTTATGAAAAATGCTTATGGGGAGTTCTTAATATAAAACGGTTTGGTGAATGTATAGAAATATGTAATTTCAATACATATTGTTAAATTTAAAAACAAATGATACTGTTCATGCAACTGTTATACATGGTGGTAATATTATATGAAGTTTCACGGCATTTAATGAAATGATTTTTATAACAAAAACTATTATTTTCTTTAATTCTATGTAGCTTTTTGATTTCGGAACAACACTAGATGCAAGTAGTTTCAAAAATAAATACAAAGCAGTTGTCATATTGAATTTACTAAAATTTAAATTTTTAATAGTTCATAAAGGGATAAAAACATATAGGAATACAACACTTTAAAAAAAATTCGGACTTGCAATGGTTTACTTGCAAGCACTTGCAGCCTTTTTCGAAATATTTCCGAGATAATAGGGCAGTTCACGATCTTATTTGCACCTAATTGCAAAATAATGCATTGCAAACATTTGCTATAAATTGTGAACATCTTTTTTTGGATAACTCTGCAACACTTGTTGCAAAACTAAACACAGCTGATTTGCAAAAGAAATAAAAACAAAAAATCTGATCTTTAAATTTTTTCATTTTAATCCATTGCAATCAAAATGTTTTTCTTTGATTTTGAATTCTTATACATTTTCGACACTTGAGCTTGCAACCTAGTGTTGCATGTATGTAGCATTTATATCCTACATGTTTTAAGGGTTGCATATTTGCAACAACGTAGCAAATGCAAACGTATGTATTTTGTTAGTGTAGTGCAAGAATATGCAATTCACTTTTGCAAATGCACTCACACAAGACCATTTGCACCAGATCGTGAACTCCACTAATATGTATTATCTACTTGCAAGTGGTTACTTGCACGTGTGGCCGCATGGTTAGTCAAGAATTGAAAGCAATTTTTCGAATACGAAAAATTGCCAGTACACTTAACGGTGTTCCGTAAATTTTTTTGGTGTACCGAATTGACCTACAAACTCAGAAAATTGACTTCAATTCTTGAATAACGTAAAAGAGATTTTTGTTATATAATTTCACTCAGAGCAGTCTATTTACGTAAAAAAATCTCTCTCACTGTTTCAAAATGTAAGCAAAGCTTCTTTGTTTATTTTGATTGCAATAACTTGTAAAACAGAAAAATCAATTTTTGATGAAAATGAACAGCTCTGAGTAAAATACAATGTTCAGCGGGAGTAAAGGAAAGTGTTCAAAGAAAAAAATGTGCCATAAAAAATACTGAAATACTTGGTGTTTTTCAAGACAATTGCATTGAAAGATGAATTTTTAAAAGAAAATTTATATTTTGACTTACGGTGCTCGTAACTTTTTTACTTATGACTTTATGGAAAACTTTGTGGTGATAACTTGAAGGAAATTTAATATTCTTTTTTAAAGTTATTATGCTTGGTAATTGTTGTAGAGATATGTTCTAATGGGTTAAAACGTAATGAAACCTTTGTTTTATTTATCTCTCTTAGCTCCCTGAGGGCTTATGCGACTATCTCCACCCATACAATGTTTTGCTCGCATCATGACGGTGTGACACCCTGTATACTGTAATAAATATATAATATATATAACGTAAATCATGAAATAAATTAATGTTTAAAAAAATTTAATGTGTTTCAACAAAATTTCAAATGTGGTTAATTTCCTATCTTATTGAGTTATCGAATTTTTACTTATTCGCGAAAAAACTTAAAGAGACACGACACTGCAGAAATTCAAATTATTTTACTTTTTAGAAATGGAATTGTATTAAGGTGGGACATAACATTCGCGGCAGAGAAAACAAATCTTTTTTAAAAATTCATAACTCAGTCAAAAACAAACATTTTTCCAAAAATTTTTGCAGAGAATTGAACAAATTACAAGAAACAAAATTCAAAAAAATATATTTTTCACTACAACATGGTTTTATAGAGCTCCAAACTGGCGGCAGAGAACAAAACGGGGCCTCGTGGTTACAGCGCTGGGAGTCGCAAAAATTTTCCGATCTGGAAAAAAAATGACTTTTTTTAAATCTTAACAAAATTGGTTATCGTATGACAGGAACTTTTTTCAATTTTGGTGATGTCCCAAATTTGAAAGTGTATTTTTTGGAAAAAAATATTGACTTTAAAAATTCATATTTTTTTGAAAAAAATATTGACTTTAAAAATTCATAAAAAATCAAAAAAAAAAAAAAATTAAAAAAAGCTCGTGTCATATGATAGAGAATCAAGTTTATAAAAAATACAAAAACAAAAAAAAAAATTTCGTTAAAAAATGAAACCGCTAGTGCCGCAACCAGTATGAAAAACATGGTTTCGAGATAAACGCGTTCAAAGTTTATGAACAAAGAAAAATAAAAATGCGCTCTCAATAATCCGGCTGTAACTTTTGAACCCGCAGGAATTTTTCCATGAAATGGAATTTTTTCTTAGAATCTTAAGAATATTAAAAAATACAAAATTATAAAAAAAAGTCGATTTCAAAAACGGCCAGTTTCATGACCCCCCTTAAAAGAGGAAAATATATATTTTGATGAAACTTTGTACACATAACCTAAAAACATTAAAGAAAACAAACATTTTTTTTTTATTTTTCAGGGATTTATTCGGTTGCTTCAGATTAAAAAAAAACACGGTGTGTACGATTTAGAATATGTTTTTCTATACATATTAACCCATAATTTGAACAACGGGTGTAAAGATTTTTTTAAAATTGTTTGATTCATATCAAGATTTAAATCAGTATTCGACAAAGAGGCGTGTCACTATAATAAAAACTCTGTATCTCGAATAATCTTGACATTTTCAGTACTGAAATTTAGTACATAGGCAGGTAGGGCGTTATTCGACAAAGCAGTGGCATAATATTGACACTAGGTTAATGAAGTTTATAACAGCGCGAAGCACAATTACTACAAATTACTGTACAGACAGTGGGCGTTATTCGACAAAGGGGTGTGGCAATTAATTTTAAGAGGTTTATAATTTTTTGTAAAGCCAATACATGAAAGTACCGATTTCAAATTTCTGTATGTATTACTTACTTTCTCTGTTAAGAGATGTGACTTTCAGTTAGTTTATTCCTTTTTTTCTAAAATTTGTCGTATTCTCTAAAAAGGAAAAAAAAAACTTCTTAATCTAATTAGTCTATTAATGTCTATTAATTTTGGGTACTAAAACGGCTATTAACATGATAGGAACTTTCTAAGTGTATTGGCAACGTATCAGCTGCAAATCGCGAAACAAATATAGATCTTGCAGGCGGAATAACTACAAGATTTTTGTGCAATGGCTGATTTGAGCTACTTTTCGATATTAGTTTAGGTATTGCACCTGTATTATTAGTAATAGGTACCGAATTACCATCACTTGATAAAGCGCAATTTTGAGCATAAGATAAAGCGCCAGAAGTAGAAGGAGTAGTAGTACTTAAGTTAATTGAAGGAACAACAGCAGAAGCCTAAGCCAAAAGTAAATTGGGGTCGACAAATGCTGGAGATTTTGCAGTAGCCACATCATTAGTATTATGAACATTAGCTGCAGCCTCAATTTCAGTTTCCAATGCTTCAACTGAAGTATATAAGTTGGTTGAAGGCTCAATATTACAATCAGTAGTGAAGTAACATTTGTAGACGGAGAGGCTGCTTTTGCAGTAGCATTGGCAAGGCTCCGGAGATTTTTTTTGCTACATTTGCGCTTAGGAGATACGAAAGCCTCATCCATGCACTTAAACGATTTAAACAAATTTTCATACTCCGACAATCTATTCTCCGCCGCCTCTAGGTCTTTTGAGACCTCCAAGAAGCCCTTTCTTGATTGCCTTATAAGTCTTAAAATATCAACATCCGTGGCACTACATTCTTCGCATGCCCAACGTAAACCTTTGTTTTCGTTAAGTGCATCGAAAACACGAGCATTTAGTGCTGCACACTTTAAGTGAAAAAAGGAATCACACAACCAGCAATTCACAATACGGTCGGATTCTCCTTTAACAGCACAGTTCCGGAATTTGCAGTACATAATGATTTATTTAAATTTTAATGTAAGTTTAGTTTTAAGGTTATGTTAAATAAAATTTATAGATTCAAAGAAGCTTTGGCAACCCTGTTTGAATAAGTACTACAGACAGTTTGAAAAGCACAGGTTTGTGTACGAGCTAATAATTTGTAGGAACTTAAAATGTAAACAAATGTCAAAACAGCTGATAAGAACAAAAAAATATCTTGCACTCTCTGAAAACAAATGAGCTTCAAAGCAGAACGCAAAATAATAAAATAGCAAATGTATGTATGTGATTAATTTAGTTTTAAATAAAAAAGGATTATGATTAATTTAAGACGGTTAAACTAGTTGAAAAATTTAATTGAAAATAAAAATAAAAGAACTCTAAATTCTATTCTAAATAAATCTATTTTGTGGCAATAATTCCCATGGCGTTAATTCTCAACCTTATGTGTATTATTGCCACAGATGAAAATATATCGCATGATATAAATGCCCAGCCGCAGTACTGCATGATATAATTTTTGCTAAGTGTATTTGGCAATAATACATACAGCTATGTGCATTATTGCTATGAGAATTATCTCTGCCAATTAATGGCACTTACACACTTAATATGTCAATTATTGCCATAACCAATTTTATGGCAATAATTCATATGGCATTAATTCCTTTTGTCGTAAAATTCTTTATGGCAATAATTCACATGGCGTTAATGCTCTACCTAATGTGAAGTATTGCCCATGGCATAATAACTCCAAGGTAGTATTGACGTTTCTGTGGGAAAAGACCTTCTGTCAAAATATCCCAGCAGTTAGTTTGGAGACAATTGGAAAAACCAACTAGTTTATTTCTAGAGAAATTAGAGTTAGTTTCAAACTAGAAACTAGAAACGCTCAGAATAGAACAGTTTGAATTTATTTTTATATAATTTGTTTTTCTTGTCAGCAGGCACAAACAAAATAAAAAAATATACACGTTCAAAACGTGTTGTGGCTCATTTCTTTATTTAGATTCCACACTTCTTTAAACTTTTGCAAACATTGTCGATGAAAATCATTAAGTGGTAAATATAAAGGTAAAACTATATGCCATAATTTAATTAGTTCTATTGTACGAACCTGTATTCGAAATAAGGCAAATAATAGGGCTTACAACTGACCACTTTTGACTATATCAAAACGGACCAGCTTAGAACTATTCATAAGGGAACTAAGACAGATATAGGGAAAAAGGGATGTTTATGGGGACAATTGTCTTTTCCTATGACATCAACCCGTAAAAAGCGTGAGTTTGTTCAATGGAAAAGGGTATTGAAGTGGGACCAGTACTGGCCCCTTTTGGAACTAGTTTATAACTATTCTTAATCTGGTCCATTTATCTGCAGGGATATAACAAAAAAGAGAGCGCTCACTATCCGCCATTAGGCGTTTTCGTTTTTATGTTGAGAGAAGAGCATATCACAGAGCTAGAGCGCATGGAGTATATTCCACAATAACTTTACTCTGAGTTACGCCGAATTAAAAAAAAAAATCAAACCGTGCATCAAATGTCTTAGCTGTCATTTATGAGTATTTGTTGTTAAATTATTATTTAATCATATATTTTTTGCACAATTTTATATTTTGGATGTTATGTTTATTGTTTTCCTTTATTTTTGTTAAAGATTATTTGTTTTTATTCATTTTATATAAGTGTGGCAGAACTCTGATATATGCTCTACGTACTCCAACGTTTGATACAGACCACATAGAGTGGCATCGAGAGCACTCTCGTTGTGCTATGAGTGAAAACAAAAACTCGATCAATCCGCTCTTATCGCTCTGAACAAAATAAAAATCACGAACAAGTTGTTTGACAGTCCTTGCTCTGCTCTTAACAAATAAACGACAACGCATATTGCATACAATTAATTTTCACTGGTCACATTCAGCGAACTCAATAGTTGGAACTGTTACGTCAAAACTTGATGCACATAAATATGAAGTTGCGCATTAAAATGCATTTAAAAAGGAACATTTTTTATTTGTCGGTAAAATTTCTATTGGTATTTGATACAATGCTTGACATTTCATCAACTTGACAAATTTTCTGACACTTCAATACCGATAACAGCGCTCCCCGATTTGTCGCTATCACAACAGTTGACACAGCTGAATGTGGCCAACGCATATAACAACGAACATCTGTTTTTGACAGGAACTCATTTACTTGTAGATGAGAAAATCCACACTTGTCAATGCTACCTGTGTTTTATACCATGATTATTGCCATAACTAATTTGCTGGCAATAATGCACATGAAGCTAATTCTCTACCTATTGTGCATTATTGCCACATGACATAATAAATTGCGTGACGTAAATGCACAGCCCTAATGCTGCATGATATTATTTTTTCTAAGTGCAATGGCAATAATAGACACAGCTGTGAGGATTATTGCCATACGAATTATTTCTACCAATTTATGGCACTAATCCACTTTATATGTGCATTATTGGCACAATCTCTTTATGGCAATAATTCACTTGGCATTAATACCTTTTGTCGTGTGAATTATTGCCATAAAGAATTTTATGGCGTGGTCAATTTTTCTTTCAGCAAAAACTTAAATTGGATTACTACGAACATTTAAAAAAAGAATTAGCCAAATCGGTGAAACCGTTTTCCGATAAATCGGAAAAAGTGGGCGTAAAAGTGGGCGTAGTCAAGTTTTCTTTCCGTAAAAACTTATATTGGATTACTACGAACATTTAAGAAAATAATTAGCCAAATCAGTACAGCCGTTTGCGATATTAGATAAATCGAAAAAACGGGCGTAAAAGTGGGCGTGGTCAATTTTTCTTGCCGTAAAAACCTAAGTACGACGAACATTTTAAAAAAAAATTATCCAAATCGGTCCAGCCGTTCTCAACTGATGCAATTTCCAACGAACGACATTTGATTTTTATTTATATAGATTCATTTTTCAATTGATTTTAGAAATAACAAAACAATGTTTCTTTTCAACGGTTTTTTTTTGTCGTTTGTTATGTGCCGCTTTTGGTCTTGCTTTCGTCGTTTAATAGGTGAGCGAACCCATAACAAAAATCACGAAATATTCGAGAGCGTGCGTGATTGAATTTTCCTCTTGAGTGAGCGTGAGTGACTTCAATTTCTTTGTGTCACGGCTTGTTTACCAAATTCAATGGATTTTAAATGTTTAAAAAGTTTAAAATTCAACTGTAATGATGCAATGTTTCCATCTAAAGAATAATAATTTTTCACTAAACTAATTTTTGTATTCATATAATTTTAATATATAAGATGTATTTATCTATACTATTATATAAAATTTAAGTGGAAATAATAAGTGTAGAGTAGACTTCAAAACTACTGGACCGATTTTTAGGAAAAAAAATTTTAAAATGTCATATTTGTGCTATGGAATTACATAGGCGTACTTTCTTTAAGAAAATTTAACAATAAATATATTGAATTAAAGTGTTAAGTTTTTTAAGAAAATTACCAACCATGCTTCGCATTGCTTGGTCGTTTGCTTTTCACGCGTTTGTGTAACGAGAGTTTCAACTTCATGTTGCTATAAACTCTTCTCTTTGTGCTCAGCTAGGAATTGTGACACATTTTCTTACACTCTTTCTTTAATATAACATTTTAGCTAGCAAAGAGCAATGAAACAAACAGATGATAAACTCTGTTACCGTCGAGCAACGTAAAAACAAAAAAAAGGGGAAGAAATTTTGTTATTGAGTCTTTTAAATAAAGTTTCTGATCTCGCTCTCGCTCTCCACACTCATTCGAAGAGTAACCAAAAGGAGTTGGCGCTCTTTGACGTGATTGGGAATACAAGTAAAAAAAAGCTTGCTGAAAGTAGTCGGTGAATCCCCCATAAATGTGTGCTGTTGTTGCTGCGGAATGATGAGCTGCAAACCAATGTGTGCATATTTGTTTGGCGGCATGCATCTTTACACATGTTTTTATTGTAGTTTTCCAATTATTAATTGTTATAATTATTAGAGATGAAACGGAAATCCGCCGGATACCGGTGAGTAACTTAGTATTTACACTCATTTATTGTATTTCAGTAAAAATTATTTTAATATAGAATACACCAATAAATAACAATTAAACAGCAAGTTACTAATTATTGCGGTTTTTATATACATGTGTTAAAGTTTTAACAAATTTACAAAGTGTCTTCCTAAAATCACGAATAACATTCCGATATACCCACTTTAATGATGAATAAAAGACAAATGAAAAATGAAACCATTAAAAAATGATCTTCGACTTGCCCGAAGTCAAAATACTCCGGTTGAAATACTCCGGTTGAAGTTTATTCAAATTAATTTAGGTTATATTAATTTGATGACGTCACTTTCATATTTCAAACTCAAAGCAGGTTTTATATATCAAGAAATCAAGAATAATGTATGAATTCATTACATTAATTTTTGTGTAAATTTTAAAGGTTTTCATATTTTGATGACGTCACTTTCTATGGAAAATATTCACAAAATTTTATTGAATTTCAACTTCAGGGTATATGTTTCAAATTAAAGCATTATGACAAATCTTAAGTTATAAAAATTATTTCATTATGGATTTTAAAGCAGTGATTGCCAAACGCACACATCGATATCATGCTTCGTATCTTAATGTAACGATGTGCATACACTGAGCCAATTTCAACATTGAAAACAAAACGTTGAAGAAACGTTGAATGCTAAACATAACACTTGGTCAAACAATTTTACATCAGCTGTTTCGGCAAATCGTCAAACGCATAAAAGTACACAGAAACATAGCTGCCAACTTTTGGGAAAAATCTCTTTTGTGGTAATTTTTAATTATTGGGAAAAAGAAATTCCAGTGGTATTTTTTAATTCAGCGGAGTTATTTTTTAATTCGTGTGGGAATTTTTAATATTTGTGGGAATTTTGAAGTATCTTTTAATGGCTGTGGGAGTTTTTGGGGTATTTTTTAATGAAAAAGAAAATAATAATTAATATAATAAAAATTCCGTTTATTCTTTGTGGGACTTTTTGTGGGATTTTTTAAATATTGTGTGAATTTTTAATGTTTGTGGGAATTTTTGCAGTATTTTTTAATTGCTGTGGTATTTTTTAATAAAAAAAGTACCGTGAAAAGTTAGGCAGTTGTGTGGTAATTTTTTAATTTGCTTATGGGAAAAAGGTATTTTCTGTGGGAATATGTGTTAGCAGCTATGTAAAATATTTGTTTGTTTATTTATGTTTTCAAGGATAATTATTTATAATAATTATGATTTAGAAAACTATAAAAAACAAAAAAAAACAAATTGGCCATTTCATCCCTTGAAAGGACTTTGACCGAGCTTCTTATGATCAATTGTGTTGTGTGTGTTATTAAATGTTTGCACACAATTGACCGAGAACTGGACCTACATGTTTTATGCCGACTCCGAACGGCTAGCATGTTCTCAAGAAGCTTTACATGGCATTATTTACTCTCTGAGGTTTGCCATTGTCTGCAGAGAGGTGGTGACCGATCAGAAAAATTTGTTATTGAAAAAAACTTTTCGCCGCGGCTGGGGATCGAACCCGGGCTCCAAGCATGCTAAGCCACACACTTAACCTGCATGCCACGGTCACCTTTAGAAAACTATAAGTTTGTTAAAAAACAAACCAAAACAACAACAACCTCAATGATATGTACTCATAAACAACAATGAGTGTTAAATATACAACAAACGGCTTGTGTGTTTTCCTTAGAGTGTAAGCATAGCAGTTGTTGCAATCAATTAAAATTAACACGCAAATTATCTGAAAAAAAAGATATTTGCAGTAGAGCTTCAGCTCAAACACTTGTTTCGAACTACACGTGTTCACGAAAGTTCGAACTCCGTGTAGTTCGTGTTTTGAAACACGAACCACAACTACACGTGTATTTTATTCACGGACTACACGTGGTTTTCGTATTCACGCAATAGTATTCACGTACTTTAAGCAGAGCCGAACTTTTAATAGTTTTTTTGAGTAACACGTGCTCACGTGAAACTGGAAGCTCTAATTTGCAGTTGTTATGTCTTGATTTTAATTTTTTAGAAAAAAAATTATATGTTATATTTCATTACGATAGCTAAGCAAAATAACGGCTGTTATCGTGTCGACAGATGAATGAACAGACAGACATACGGACATGGCTTAATACACGCATGGTCGTGAAACGAATGTCCTGACAAAATCAATGTACCCGCTACGCTTTACGCGTGGAGAATAATAAATATTTAATAAAAAATTTTGAAAAACGTAGAAGCAGATTTTGCTAAACGAGTAGGTACAGCAGAAAATCAGACTTTTTTAATTGCTGGTAATGCCAATAAATCAAAAAACTTTGTTTATACTGAAGTATTCAATAACTGAAATGAAAATATCTTAACTTTATTATCATTTTACTATTTATTATAATTTGCTTCAAAAAACAAATAATATGCAAATATTTTAATGTTTTTTAGTATTGCAATTTTTTTAAGACTTTAACAAGGGTATTATTGATAAGGAGAAAATGTCCGTGGGGAAGCACTGTGGACCACTGTGGCCTGCTAGTATAATATATAAATTGAATTTACGTTTCATATTTTAAAGCACTTAGCAAACTTTCATTAAAAACTTATGTGTATTCTTCTTCCCTTAAAACGTATTCGTGAGGACTCGTGAGTATCATGGTCGTTCGTGATTAGAATAACTCACATCGTGAGCGTGCATGATCGTGAGTCAAAAATTATTTTTAATTGTTTATAATATCATTGTAGTGTTGAACATGGTTATGTTTTTTTTATAAATTTAAAATGAATAAATTTTAATGAAAAATAAACAAATAAATATTTTTCATTTCATAAGGCCACCAAATTGACACACTGTATGCGGTAAAACATATTGTCAGAAACGGTTATTTCTTAAAACACCAATTGAAGTTCAAGAATTTATCTAAATTTGGTTTTTAAGTAACACTTTTCTGATAATATAAGAATGTTCGAACGGTGTTAACGGTGTTTTGGTTTTATCCATCTGCATACAATTCATTTCAATTTATATAAACACCGTTTAGTGTTTAAGTTTCGCTCCGTTTTGGATATTATTATTATATCCGTTTGGAGCGACACTAACGGATACAATAAAATTAACACCGTTCGGATGGACCCTAAGTTACACCATTTCGGTGTTATAGTAACACCGTTTTTATTGCAATATAACTTTTTTCTAGTGTGGGCGTTCAGTTTTTGGTGTTAATCTGTTACATTATTATGAATTTTTAATAAATGTTATTTATTTATTTATTTATGATTCTGCGATTTACTGGTACAACAAGACTCAAGTAGTCTTATAAAAAGTTCCAGTAGTGAAAAAGTACAGAACACAATATATTTATCGTACACTCTAAATAATAATGCGGTGTGAATTGAATAAACACCAATCTAATATTATTTTTAACATCATTTGTGTAGTTACATTATCCAGCAGATGGATAATATTATATTTTTATCAATTTGGATATTTTTCATTTTCCACTCAGTTAAAATGAGAATTAGAGAACACTTGATTTTTATTTTCATATTTTATTTTCAATACATTTTAGAAACAACAAAACAATGTTTCTTTTCAACGGTTTATTCTCGTTTATTTTGTCTCTCGTGCCGCTTTTGGTCTTGCTTTCGTAGTTTTGTAATCGGCTTTTGTTCTTGTCGTTTTTTAAACGTGTTGGATATATTCTTAATTTATTGTTGCTGCAGTAGGTGGTGTATTGTGAGCAAAAAAATGGCATTGTGGCGGGATCGTGAGCCAAAAAATAATTTTTAAATTTTTAATCGTGAGCGTGGGCGATTAAAAGAACTAACATCGTGAAGGTGCGTGAACGTGCGTGATCGTGAGTCAAAAAATATTTGTAATCGTAACCGTCATTAATTAGAAGAAATCACATCACAATCTAGTAAATTACTAATTATGTTATAATTCCCTTATAAGAAAAGTTCAATAATAGGTACTTTGTTTATTGCTTCAAATATGTAATGGTTATCTTATTTGGGCAATGAAAATGTAATTTTTTAATATTTCAGCATTGTTTGTGATCATCAACAATAAAACTGTTCCTTTTCGTCGTTTGTTTTATTGTTCATTTTGTTGCGCTTGCTGCTTTTCTTGTAGATTTTGTCATTTTTTTGACGTGCTGCTTTTAGTCAAAATGAATTCTTGCTACAGTCTGTGGACACTTGCATGTTTTTACGTTTGTAATATCAATGTAATATTTAACATTGTAATATCTTTTAAATTAATTTCTAATAAATTGAAACTGAATAAATTTTAATGAAAAATAAACAAATAAATTTGTTTTATTTCATAAGGCACCAATTGAAAAACTGTATATTGTAAAACATATTGTCAAAAACGGTTATTCCTTAAAACACCATTTGAAGTTCAAGAATTTATCTAAATTTGGTGTTAACGTTTCACTTTCTTTTTGGATATTTTGATTTTATCCATTTGCATACATTTCATTTCACTTCATAAACACCGTTTTGTGTTTAAGTTTCGCTCCGTTTTGGATATTATTATTATATCCGTTTGGAGCGACACAAACGGATACAATAAAATTAACACCGTTCGGATGGACCCTATGTAACACCAATTCGGTGTTATAGTAACACCGTTTTTATTGCAGTGTAACATTGCATTTTAAACTTATTATAAAAAGAAAAACAATACGAATTTAAAAAAAAAACAGCGAAAACAAGAAACAATATAAAAATTTTCTTATTAATTCTTAAAACTAACATAAATTTATGAAAATGGTTAAATAGGAAGTTATAACATGAATAATAAGCCGGATCGATTTTGTATGGAGAAAAAAAGTCATCCGGACACCGACTCAAAAGTTAGAGGGACTCTTAAAAACTATTTCTGCATCATTTTTTTGGATCGGAGAAATCCCCATGGAGCGGTTTTGGTTCTCCTGAACCCTTTTTTGGCCAAAAAATCAAGTTTTTGCCTATAACTTTCGTTTTTCTTCAGAATTTATACCCAAGATAAGCAAAAAAGTATAGATTGTGATAGTACACATATTTTGGTTAAAAATAATTTTGAAATTTGTTGTTCCTACAAACTCTTTTGAGACCCCAAAAAATCGATATTTCATCATTTTCGAAAAGGTGTTTTTTTTTTAAACACCTATAAAATATACCGAAATTCGAAACAAAAAGCGATTTTTAGTCCTTTCCAGGATCTTAAAAAAAATTGTTGCTCTTATTTGGTTAACTGCAGTAGTTTCAAAAAATACGTTACTTTTGCATTAAGCAAAAAAAAAAAGTTTATAAAAATACTTTCATACAAAAAATAAAAATATATCAAATATTAAATAACAAGTAGATTCACTTTGAAAAAAACTGTTTTATCTCGTCAGAGCATTTGTCAACAGGGATGAAAATTTGTAGTTCTGTGTTTTTATATGAAAGCAATTGGTTGATAAGCTTGATTTTCTTTTTAAATCAACCATTAGTGGGTCACAAAAATGCAATTCGGGGGACGCCAAAATTGGTTCAAATATAAAAAAGTACACCAATGGAAAGGATTTTTCATGTACTTTTTAATTTTGGTACCGGAATTGGGGGTAAGATTTTTCCCATACAAGTCGATACACTCTAATATATATATATATAAATAAAATAAATTTAATTATGTTTTTTTGGAGGTGTAATGGCCTGTACTTTTTATTGCAATTTTTTAAAAGAAAATAAAAAATTCAATTTGTTCCCGACGTTTCGTCACTTTTTTGGCGACATCTTCAGGGGAGATTTTTTTTAATTTTTTCTAAAAACACATATATAATTAATATATCTTATTTTAAGCGCTCTTTTTGTTGTCCCTATGTATATTTTGTCACAGTTTTCTTGCTCAGTGCCTTTGCATTTTACTTCATAAACAACGTTATGCTTGTCCTCTATCCTTATTTGCGTTTTTGTTTTTGTAAAAATTTGGTCTAAAGTTTTGTTTGATCTGTACGCAAATGTTGTGTTGTTCGCTCTCGTTATGTTCTGGATGTGTCTGTTGCTCGTGAGTTTAGGTATATATGTAATGCCGTGGTATTTTTTGTCTTCTTGTTCAGGGTTGCCAGACTGTTTATTATGTTCTGTAACTTGTTTGTTTTGTTTATTTTTCAAAATTTTTGAAGTTATTCTGAATAATGCATTCATTTTGTTATTCAAATGAATGCTATTCATAAAGAATGCTATTCACAAAGAATGCAATTCACAAAGAATCGTTATTCATTTTGCATTCATGCATTCATTTTTTTATTCATTATTCATTTTTTATTCATTATTCATTTTTTATTCATTATTCATTTTTTATTCATTATTCACTTTTTATTCATTATTCATTTTTTATTCATTATTCATTTTTTTTTTCATTATTCATTTCTTATTCATTATTCATTTTTTATTCATTATTCATGTTTTATTCATTATTAATTTTTTATTCATTATTCATTTTTTATTCATTATTCATTTTTTATTCATTATTCTTTTTTTATTCATTATTCAGTTTTTATTCATTATTCATTTTTTATTCATTATTCATTTTTTATTCATGCCTGTGGTGTTAATTTTGCAACCAAAGTAGTATATTGTTAGATTGGTGCAACAGCGCAATTACCGGGGCCTTGGGCTAATTGTTTTATATTTTGAATTGAAGGAAAAAAAAATGAAAGAAAAAAAAGGAAACTCCGCCAAAAAATCATTAAACATTTTTTTCCAGCAAATCAAGTTTTTTATTTCCATCAGAAAGGCTCCATGCAAAATTTTATCCAAATCGGAGATGGTAATTTCATAACCCGGTTCGTTTAAAATGGAATTGCTGAAGGGTAATATTTTTATTCAACAGATTTCAACATAAAATGTCAAATTTTTGATGGTTGATTACCCCACCTATTTTTTTTTTAATTTAATTTTTCTCAAACGAATCCTAAAACTTTAGAATCCAATAAAATATGGTAACATTTTTAGACCATTCTATTCTTTTACCAAAATTGGTACAAAGCCTATCCACATAGTAGTTTGTTCATCTAGTACAATCGAATTTAAAGCGGAAATAATAACCTACGCCAAGTTCACTTCTGTAGCAAATGCGTTACATGCTTTCTTTTCCCTACAACTTATCATCGGTAAAGACACGCTCAGCTCATTGACGAAAACCAAAGTGTTTAAAATAAATTTGGATTTAGAAAAGAAAACATACTAAAACAAAAGGTAACTAAAATATTTTATTTCTATAATAGTTACATCACTAAAATAAAACTATTTAAAAGGGAAAATTCCTTACTAATATTAAGACATACAGGAAATAAATAAGCGTACTAAATACAGAGGAACTACATTAAATAAGGTATAAACTTTAACTTAAATCTATTTGTAGTGCTTATCTTAATAAAATAATATTTGGCTAGGAGTCGGTTCTGCAGATTCAATTTTTGTAGCAAGGTGGTCACGTGGTTGATCTGGCTACCTTGCGTACAACTAACACGTCCAGCTGTGGAATTAAAAACTCTCTTTTCGATTTTCGAAAAATTTGCTAACTCTACTTGCAGAAAATTTGACAGGCCGACCACGTTTTATTTCCTTCAGTCAAGACTTACTATAAAACGAAAAACGAAAAAACGAAATCCAAAACGAAAAAAATACAAATAAAAAAAAAAAACATAGTTTAATATTATATATAACAACTATTTAAAATGTTAAAAACATACTTAAGATAAAGCAGTCTAAAGTTTTCCCTAATTAAACTTAAATTAAAGCGCATACAAAAAAAAAAAAAAAATTTAAACCCAACTAAGAATTTAAAAACACTTTTCATAAAATTGTGCTTCTCTAACAACAACAAATAGCTCACCTTAGTACGAGGTGTTCCATTTTTCCCTCGTTCCTATAAGAATGTTATCTTAACATAATGAAAGCTGAATAACTCAAATAAATAAGAATACATTTAAATTATTTTCTTTTCCGCACTTTAAGAAATAAAATAAGAATAACTTTATAATGAATTTAATTATATATATAAATGATTGAATAATAAATAAATCTGATATGAATTATCAATAAATACATTTTTTTAGCCTAATGTGATTAAAACCGGTTTGGTTAAAATCAAAGGGAATTGATGGGGCTATCATATATAACGTTAAAAACAGTTTTGGTAGCTAAGGTTGGGATACGGGTAAGCAGAACATCATCATCTGTTTCTGCTGCTATGCATGTTTATCTTCAGTACACTGGTAATGTTTTTTTTTTTTTAAATAGTTTCAGTAAATTAGATTTGTCCGTCCGTCATTTTGGGTTCTCTTATGGTGTTCTATCCGCTCTTTTGTTCTTTCTAACTTTCATATTCTTTCTTTACTTCTATCTTTATCACGTATATTTCTCTTGTTTATGATTCTTCAGTGTGACGTAACAAAGTTTCCCCCCCATCTGACGAGCTAAGCCTTTAACCCTTACGTGCAGCCAGTTATGTGTCACCTGAAGTAAAGGGTGATTTTTTAAGAGCTTGATAACTTTTTTTTTAAAAAAAACGCATAAAATTTGCAAAATCTCATCGGTTCTTTATTTGAAACGTTAGATTGGTCCATGACATTTACTTTTTGAAGATGATTTCATTTAAATGTTGACCGCGGCTGCGTCTTAGGTGGTCCATTCGGAAAGTCCAATTTTGGGCAACTTTTTCGAGCATTTCGGCCGGAATAGCCCGAATTTCTTCGGAAATGTTGTCTTCCAAAGCTGGAATAGTTGCTGGCTTATTTCTGTAGACTTTAGACTTGACGTAGCCCCACAAAAAATAGTCTAAAGGCGTCAAATCGCATGATCTTGGTGGCCAACTTACCGGTCCATTTCTTGAGATTAATTGTTCTCCGAAGTTTTCCCTCAAAATGGCCATAGAATCGCGAGCTGTGTGGCATGTAGCGCCATCTTGTTGAAACCACATGTCAACCAAGTTCAGTTCTTCCATTTTTGGCAACAAAAAGTTTGTTAGCATCGAACGATAGCGATCGCCATTCACCGTAACGTTGCGTCCAACAGCATCTTTGAAAAAATACGGTCCAATGATTCCACCAGCGTACAAACCACACCAAACAGTGCATTTTTCGGGATGCATGGCCAGTTCTTGAACGGCTTCTGGTTGCTCTTCACTCCAAATGCGGCAATTTTGCTTATTTACGTAGCCATTCAACCAGAAATGAGCCTCATCGCTGAACAAAATTTGTCGATAAATAAGCGGATTTTCTGCCAACTTTTCTAGGGCCCATTCACTGAAAATTCGACGTTGTGGCAGATCCTTCGGCTTCAGTTCTTGCACGAGCTGTATTTTATACGGTTTTACACCAAGATCTTTGCGTAAAACCTTCCATGTGGTCGAATAACACAAACCCAATTGCTGCGAACGGCGACGAATCGACATTTCACGGTCTTCAGCAACACTCTCAGAAACAGACGCAATATTCTCTTCTGTACGCACTGTACGCATTCGTATGGTTGGTTTAATGTCCAATAAAGTAAACTGAGTGCGAAACTTGGTCACAATCGCATTAATTGTTTGCTCACTTGGTCGATTATGTAGACCATAAATCGGACGTAAAGCGCGAAACACATTTCGAACCGAACACTGATTTTGGTAATAAAATTCAATGATTTGCAAGCGTTGCTCGTTAGTAAGTCTATTCATGATGAAATGTCAAAGCATACTGAGCATCTTTCTCTTTGACACCATGTCTGAAATCCCACGTGATCTGTCAAATACTAATGCATGAAAATCATAACCTCAAAAAAATCACCTTTTAGCTTCGCCCAGAAAAACTTTTAAGCAAAGCAGGACAATCATTACAAATTGCATTTTGAAGCTGTGATATATTAACACATACATAGTAATTAAGCCATATTAATTAAAATATCACTTCAAATCTATTGATGATGCTAAGCTCAGCTGCCGATGTGGAGAGTCTAGCAAACACTGCAACAGCAGGCACCTTTATACTATCTTATTTTCTATTAATTTATTCTGCACTTGATTCTTTAATAAAGAAACATCAACATAATTCTCATTTCACAAGCTTTATTCTTTGCATTCTTTTATTATAATAGCAATAAATAATATTTAATTTTTTGATAAAAAGGTAAACCAAACAAAATAGTCAACAACGGGTGCGCCATGAGTTGACACTTTTATGAGTTGAAGAAATGAAAATCGTGCTAATCTGCAGATTAAGCGCGCTAGACCTCCGATTTCGGTACCAGCTAATCCGCAGTTTAGCTGGTACCGAGTTCTTAATCGGAGTATTAGCGCCTTAATACTCGGTGAAGAAATGTATTTCCACTAATCCGTGGTTTAAAAGTGGACAAAACCACGTTTTAACGCTAATACTCGGCCATTAGTGAAAGAATTGTTGCAAAAAACGGGACTGTACGTTAGGCCGGATCATTTTTATATGGATACAAAAAATGTCAACCGGTCGGGGTCTCAAGAGTTAGAGGAACTCATTTAAATGATTTCTGCATACTTTTTTTTCAAATCGGAGAAAAACCGCCGAAGCAATTTTAATTCTCCTGAAGGTCCTTTTTGGTAAAAAATATATGATTTTTGCTTGTAACTTTTTATTTTTCACAGAACGCATACCCACATCTTCTTAAATGTTAAATTTCTTACTCATACTTACATTTTGACATTAAAAAGTTGTTAAAATTTTGCTTCATTTTAACTCTTATTGACCACCAAGAATTGAATTTTTTTGCCATTTTAAAAAATGCTTTTTAAAACCCGCTGTAAAACACACATTTTTTATTAGATTTACGTGAAATTGTTATTGTTGGAAAGGTATTAAGTTCTTCTTTCGTTCTGTATATCGCTTTAATCAAAGCTATGTGATTAAAAAAAACAATTTATCGAAAACTGGACGATAAAGCAGTGAACAAATTAAATTTATTGTTTGTATGAATAAGAAATGTTTCATTTTATCAGATTTCTAAAGTCGATTTCTCACATTCTGTCAGTTTTCGCACACAGCTTTGATTAAAGCGATACACAGAAAGAAAGAAGAACTTAAAACCTTTCCAACAATAACAATTCCTTGTAAATCTAATAAAAAATGTGTCTTTTACAGCGGTTTTAAGAAAATGCCTTTTTAAAAATATCAAAAAATTCAATTTTTGGTGGTCAATAAGAGTTATAATGAAACATAATTTTTGAATTTTTTGTATATCAGAATATTGGTATAAGTAAGAAATTTAATATTTTAACAGATGTGGGCATGCGTTCTGTGAAAAATAAAAAGTTACAAGCAAAAAACATGTTTTTTTTACCAAACAGGACCTTCAGGAGAATCAAAATTGCTTCGGCGGTTTTTCTCCGATTTGAAAAAAAAGTATGCAGAAATCATTTTAATGAGTTCCTCTAACTTTTGAGACCCCGACCGGCGGAATCTAAATTTTGATCCGGTCTACTGTACGTTTAAACTCAATGCACTTCCAAATTTGAGGTTTTTTATTTGTTCGCGCTCGCTGGGTCAAAGGTGATTTTTGTTTGCATTCCAACTGTTTTCTTATATATTTAAACCTAAAATATTTTAAAATAATGCGTTTTTTTTTTTTAACTTTTTTAAAAAGTTTTTATGGTTTTTTCTGCAGTAAGCTTAAAAATATGTGTATTATTTGTAGACATATAGTATGCAGCTATTTTTTTTTAGAAGAACTATCCACCTAAAACGTTTAAAAAGTATCAAAAATAGTGATGTCAGAAAAGTATGCCTTTTGACATGGAATCACCGATATGAAGATGTCTTACGTACTATATCTGGTGCATTGTTGAAATTTGGAATAAAGATCCAAGAAGTCATGACCAAAAGTCATGCAAAAGGAAATTAAAGGACTGTGCGTGGCACCTCTAATTAAAAATTGGTGAAAGACTTAAAAAGTAAATGAATCATTATGGTTATTGAGAAAAAATTAATGTGAAATATGTATATAAGTATATACAAATAATTTATGAATTTTGTTGTTACTTTGTGTTTGTTGTTCATCATTAAGCTTGTTCAGTCACTCACTCATTTATTCACTTATTTTTTCCTTTTCCGTTACGTTTTATTCTACCTTGTTTTTTTTAATTCAGTGCACGTTTTCAAATATTAAAGGAGGTAAATAATCGCGTAATACTATGCTTGTTTGAGAAGCACGAAGTTAAATTTTAGATTCGTGATAATAAACCTAACAACCTCCTGTTACAAAATTGTATTTGCACTAAGTTTTACTAGTGAAGTTAGCTTCATCTTATATGAGGACTAAACAACCAATGGCAATTGCCTTCGACGGCAGAAACCATTTGGACCTCTTCGTAAGCTGGGGTAAGTAGTATTCACGTATCCATTGCTTCCACACACCGTTCTTTAAGTTTTTTTATCAAACGCCACTGATTCCGAAGGAAAATAAGTTTTGGCTCATAATCGACGGGGGTCTCCGTCGAATTAGCACAACCCAAGAGGAAATGATTTGGAGTAAGTGGATTAGGCTCTTTTGGAGTCACTGTTATAAGCGTCAGAGGTCAAGCGTTAACCATGTTTTCTGCTTCTATCAAAAAACTCTGCAATGTCTCCAAACGCGCCGCATGCTTCTTTAGTATTATGTGCAGAGCTTCCTTCACAGATTGGACGAGCTGCTCCCAAGCTCCTCTTTCGGACGGATTCACAGGGGTATTGAATATCCATTTGATACCCAATGGTGAAACTCCTCGTTTGATGACATCATGGTCCAGAAAATCCCGTACACCTTGGAGCTCTTTAGCAATTCCAACGAAGTTGGTCCTATTGTCGCTTCGTATTTGTACAGGCACACCTGTTTATCTGAAGGTCTGTTATACCAGGCAGGCATCACTTGACAGATCAGTGGCAATCTCCAAATGATCGGCGAGAATGGGCAGACAGGTAAATAATGCCACCCATCGTTTTGACATGAATATTGACAAATAATGAATAAAAATAATTGTTTAATGAATGTTGATAAAATTTTTTAAAATTATATCCCAAAAGTTGCAAAACGAAATGTTTTGCTCGAAGTTCGCTGCTGCTGCTGTCTGTTACTAAGTTCATATTGGTTTCATCTGGACACCTGCTTCCACATTGCTGCAGGAAAGTTGGACCATTTTTCAAACTGCCGTCTACTTCATACCGCGGCGGAAATATTGATCTCGTTGCTTCATCAGCTAGGTTGAGTTCACCAGGACACCAATGCCAGGACACCATTGCTTCTATGTCACGGTTGTAAAAATGAACAAAAGGCTATCCAACCTCTAATCCAAGGTGTCAAGCGTACCGTGCTTATTGGATGGTTTGCAGCCAGGGGTTATTTCCGGCTGTATTGGAACGGAGCCTCACTGTCATCTGGCCATCTCAGTGAGTAACTTTGGCCTTACCACGGCATGCGGGGCTCTGGCGTGGTGGACTACCCTTTCCCTATCTTATCGTGGGTCCAAAATAGACAACATTCAGGAAACAAACAAAACACCTGACAGAGATTCTTTATCGATCTATATCTGTCAGCCTATAGCTGAAAAAACCGAGCTAATTGAACGGCCTGACTGCTCGATTGTGCTCTCTGACAGTGACAGTGAATTCGTCACTTCAATGTTACCTGCATAGACAGAGCTAATGCCTATGAAGGAGTCAGTGAGCGAACTGAACCTTGGCAGCTTGAGAATCTCAAGAAAGAGACTGCGTACATCGCATGAGAAAATGATCAAGTGCCTTTGTGCAGACAAAATGCCATACAAAGAAGCACTGGAGAAGGTCCTAGCGGTGCCATCACCTGGTGCATCTGCCCCTTCCGGAAAGAGAATAAGGCCTAGTGACGACTCACCAGTCATCACGTGAAAAAGAAGTCGAGGCCAGAGAAACCTTTTTTCGCTGAGGTGGCAGGTGTAATCCGGGCGGCTGTTGTTCCGCTGGTCTTTCCGGAGTCATCTAACCCAGGATGAACAAAAAGCAGTGGAAACTACCATCGTAAAGGAGCTGCATAAGCTCCCCACCGGTGGTCCACAGATCAGATTTCTGGGCTGCTCATTCAAACCGGGTTGCATGATTGCCAAATGTGCAGACGTTGCATCACGAGATTGGTTGAGGAAAACAGTTGCAGTCATGGCCCCTTGGAAGCGGAACATGTTCTCTCGTCCATCCCCCCGGCTAAGGTGAGTGGGGGCTTGGGACGGAGGGGGCCCTGATCACCGTCAATTTGTTTCAACGAGTCAACTGACTAATAATATAGTCTCGACTCCTGGACTTAGGGTGGATGACCTGCGCCCTTCCTGCTCCGGGTCCTCATCAAGACCAGTAGCCTCTGTGGACCAAGAGGGAAGAACGAACAGACCTCTCCCCTCTGACACAACAACAGTGCCTTCAACCAAGGCAGATACAAGAAACCTGACTCTGCACTGCAAGCTGGCAACAAACCCGACTCCTAACAGACGAAGACAGTCAGACCGTCACTCTCACATGACCGCAAGTCAGCAAGACAGCGAGGGTCGGACAAGTACCACATAAAACCGCCTTCCAAACCCATGAACGAAAATCGGGGACAGATTAGGGGACGGGGAGGTAAAAAAGGGGAATTCTTCAGTAAGGATCCCCAGTAGAGGCACTAATGGTGAAGGCTGTACAAATCAACCTTCACCACGCCAAAGCAGCCTCTGCAGTCCTGGTTCAGACGATGCTCCGAGACGGAGTCGGCATTGCATTTGTGCAAGAACCCTGGACCAGCACAAATGGCGACATCCTGGGTCCAAACCATACAGGTAGGTTTTTATATTCAAATTCATCCTCTAGACCCAGAACCGGTATTGTTAATAAAAATAAAATTTCTCTCTTTCCCTTGACAGAGTTCATCAACTTGGTTCTTACTGCGGCCCTGATCAAGCTCAATGACCAGAAGGAAATCATTGTAGCCTCAGTCTACTTTGCGGGAGACGAGCCCGTTTGTCCCCCGGACTGCATAGCTGATCTTCTGAGACATGCTGCCACTCTAAAGACAGAAGTTGTCTTGAGCTGTGATGCCAACGCTCATCATGCACTGTGGGGCAGCACAGATACAAACCAGAGAGGTGAGTACCTTTAAGAATTTCTTATTTGTAATAATCTTTACCTATGTAACGTTGGAAATGAGTCAACATTTATTACCGTAAACAGAATAGAGATTTTAGACCTCACTCTTACAACATCCATTCAAAATGACATAATAGCGCACTGGTATGTTTCAAAAGAACCTTCGTCTTCAGATCACTGTCACATTTGGTTTGAAATTAAGTCAGCTTCTGTACAAATTACTTCCTATCGCAGAAAACAAGACACTGACTGGAACTCTTATAAAGAGCAGCTTGGTCAGGTCATCCTCGGTAAACTTCTCAGAATTGATACCGAAGGCAAATTTTAATACTCAGCAGACTATGTTCAATCATCCATCATCGCCTTAAACTGAAGAAGTTCAAGAGACAAGCACCCTGGTGGAACAACCGCCTCAATGATCTCAGCAAATGAGTAAGGAAGCTGTTCAACAGAGCCAAGCGAAATAGTGACTGGCACTGTCAAAGCACAATCCTAAGTTAGTCTAATACATTAGAATGGTGACCAGACAAAAACCAAGAAAGAGACACTAGAAATCCTTCTCAAAACTCTCTTCCCGGGCTCCGTCATTCAGAACGGTCCTCATCCAAGCAACTCTTACCACTACGAACAGACAAATCTGCCAAGTAGAGGAGAGAAGTTATTATGTAAACAAATATGCAACGAACCAGCACTTAATTGGGGCAGCAACTCCTTCAAATCTGCTGGTGGAGATGATATTTTTCCAGCTCTTCTGCAACAAGGTTCAGAACATCTAACACCCCTTCTATCAAATCAATTCAGCTGCAGTCTAGGCTATGGCTACATACCTGAAGCTTGGAGGAAAGTGATGGTAAAATACCTTCCTAAGGCTGGCAGAAGCTCGGCGAGTAATTAAAAATCTTTCAGACCCATCAACTTTATGTCCTTCATACAGAAAAGCATGGCGAAAATCATCGATAAATTCATTAGGGAGAATGCCTTGTCAATGTTTCCACTTTGTAAGGCACAACATGCCTATCAAACGGGTAAATCAACAGAGTCAGCACTTAATGACCTCATAAGCACAATTGAAAAATCTATCGACTGCAAGGAAATATGTATTGTCGCTTTAATTGACATCGAAGGAGCCTTCAATAATACGTCATATGAGTCGACGAGAAGGGCTCTTAACAATCTTAACATTCCACCAGTTATAAGCAGGTGGATTATGACGACACTAAGTAGAAGAGTTATCCAGACTTGTCTGGAGCACTAAATTAATATTCCCAGAACCTTCACTTCAAAAATCGAAATTTCTTATCAACTTAAGGCAAAAAGACTTAAAAGGCGATGACCGGAATTATAACTGGACACTGTAAACTTAAGAAACATCTTCAAAGAATGAATCTCGTCACTGATTCACTCTGTAGACTATGCCTCGAGGATGAAGAAACCTCCAGACATATTCTCACTGAATGTCCAGCTCTTCTCCATTTAAGGAAGAGCAACCTAGGTAGCGAAATAGTCACACAAAGACATCTTGCTAATATAAACCTCGAAAATATACTTTGTTTTCTGAAAAAAACCAAATTTCTCAAATTTCTGCAATCTATTCGCAACGTACCGTTTGTAGGTTCGATGGTTGGAACGAATTCATCTGATCACCGTATGCGAATCGCTCCAATAAAAGCACAGATTTACTTGGATTGTGTGACATTTTAAAATATACTCTTTAAACCGCACGCCCATTACTGAAGCCTGTAGTTCAAGCTTGGGCGTCGTGTGAAAACGCGTTGGTGCACAACTACTTTTACCGGCTATAAAAATTATATTTACCTTTCCTTTACTTACCAAATACATGCCCACCTGGAATTTGCTGGAATTTAGCGGAATAGCATCGTGGTACTCTAAATTGCTCTAGCTTTGACAGTTCTTTTATCCACATTTTCCATCGACAATATATAGTTTCAGGCAGCGGTTGATTTTTTTTATCAAATCGGAGTTTGATGAGATATTTCGCAGCTGAAAACCACATTTTTTGTGTAGTTTGATTACGTCTCTTACAACATTGATGGCTTTTTCTTCCGTTTCAAAATAGTCCACGTGGTCATCCACATCAGAGTTGTAAATCCCATAGCTCAATTTGCTCACTTACAACAACTTCAATATTTTCGTGTGTGTTGTAATTCTGAGGATTGACTTCGCCGGCGCATCGCGCTGCTACAGCAAGAAAAAACATTTGCATAGCATTGTTGTTGCTTGCTAGCGTTGATATCAAAGTTTTTGCTGCTGCGTGTATTTTGTTGGTATTTACACTCAATGTGGTGGCTAGTTTTTTTTGTTATTTTTGCAATTTGTTTAAGGATCAAATTAGCTCAGAGGACACATGATGTCGTTTTTGCTATTTTTTATTTTTTTTGTCGGCATCGAAGTTTTAATTTTTTATTTTTTTTTTAATTTATAATTTAACTCACTGCCACAACACCTCTGATCCACAATCTCTTGAGACAATGCCTTCAACTGCACGAAGATGAGACTACGTACTGCGCTATGGTCGGCGAATAAGTAGCTCCGAAGATATCTCTGCATTACATTACGTTCAATGTTGCTGTTGGATCACTTCTTCTGTTCTATCTTGTAGAACATTTCCTTTATATCACCCATGCGGCAATCGGCGCTTGTCTAAATTTGACCAAAATATAAATTAGTGATTGCTTCGTCGAAAACTAAACGTAAGCATTTTTTGTTTGGATTTTTTACACCAAAATGTGGCATATAAAATGTTTTTGAGAGCGCTGATTTGCATCCGTTGGGCTTAATACTCTCGCATACCTTTTATTTTTTTGCGGAATTCTTCAGCATTACAGTCATCTCTGGCCATTTTCTTTTCTACACTCTGGAGTCTATGGAGCGTCATTTGGTAACTATCAGGAAACAAAGAAAATGCATCCTTCTACAGTAGTCCACACTCAAACCGATTTCCAGTACGTTTGGTCGACGATTTTAATATCTACAATGCTCTATCGCCATATTTATTAATGACTGGCTTGACGTCTGCCTTAATTTCAAAAGACTCTGCATCAAAGTAGCACTTCATCATATCATTTATCTCCGTCAGGGCCATGGCGTTCACTTCGTCACGTTTTCTCACGTGTAGAACATGCTATTGTTTGGAATTTTGCTCTTCTAACGTCGGCCTGTAAACTATCCATCCGAGACGTGTGTTTATTGCAATAGGACTTGAATTTGATGACATACGTGGCGTTTTCATTGGTAGCGTCAGATAAGCATGCGCCAAGCTTTTTATAATTTTCGGGTGAACATGTTCGTACTCTCGCAATGGTAGTCCTGCTTAATGGTCGAAATTAAACTCATCACATTTCAATGACTGGATTGGCAACGCTAAGCATGATGAAGTGTGCACATCTGACATCTCGTATATTTCCGCATTCTGACAACTTCTTCAACTTCTGTTTGCTGTCTCGTGGGGTGCCTTTCTAGCCATTGTTGCTCCAACATTCTTTTTTCTCCTTGAAGTCCTAGTTGAGTTGTGAGTTCTTTACCGATAATGGTAACGTTGGCTCCGTCGTCAATAAATAAGTAAGTGTTCACTACACAATTATTACCATAAATCCTAACTGGGACTATTTGAAACAGGACAGCTTTGCTTCGATTGCAGTCTGCATGACAATTCCGGAGGTTGTTAGTTGGACCTACTCGTGCCTGGATTGTCGCCGCATTTGCTCTTTCCAGTTGACCATCATAAAGCAATCGGTGGTGAATCTTCGAGCACTCATCGATTCCACATACCTTTCGAGCGAAGCACTGATTTCCTTGGTGCTATTTTTTCAGGCACGAACAGCACAGCTTAAAGGCTTTAATTTTTGCCCAACGATCATCACCTGGTAGCTGCAAGAAGGTTTTGCATTCACTATATTTTTTACACTCACCTTCACATATCTGGCATTTAGGCTGCTTTACGCTGACATGTGCAGTCCGACGACTTCTAATTTAAACGTTGCTTGATGTATTCGGTTGGTGGTATGCAGTGTTCTGGTTTAATTATTGAGACAAAAAATGTTTATGCGCTATGATTTATTTCGAGGATTGCACCTCCTTAAAAGTAAAGTAACAGGATTTGATAATTGTCAAATTGAGTTTAAATTAATTAATATATAACAACTTAAGATAAATAAATAGAGTTTTAAATTTATATAAACAAAAGTGTTATACTGCTTTGAGTATAAACAACAGCTAGTGATGTGCGTATAACTAGTGTGATAGTGCAAAGCGGTTGTAGGGTACTCTACAGTTACTCCGGCGACTAGAATTGGCTCCTGTTGTTGGTGGCACCGAATATAATTTCAATCAAGCTGCAAGCATTTTTTCAGCCCACCGCA
Organism: Tetanocera ferruginea; assembly: GCA_958299015.1. Lineage (NCBI taxonomy): Eukaryota > Metazoa > Arthropoda > Insecta > Diptera > Sciomyzidae > Tetanocera > Tetanocera ferruginea. The sequence continues at coordinate 74,206,392 of OY282641.1, read as the reverse complement.
TTTGACGTGCAGTAGGTAGCTTAGCGACAAGTTTGCTCAGCACTGTAGGGTTTGCCAAGTGATGCTCGGCCTTCAGCAATTGGTAGTATTAAGCGAACCTTCTCAAGCTGACTTTTTATCAGCTGCTCTGGTCTTCCAAATGTAATATAAGTATATATTCCATTATTACCAGGATCTCCTATACGTTGCTGGAGCCCTTTCAATGCTTCACGCAAGCGCATGATGTTGTGCAGATTTGAGTACTCGGATTCCAGAGTGGTGCTTTCGAATGCTTCTGCAGATGACTGCCATTTTTCGGGAAAACCTGGAAATATTGGAAGAGGGTACATTTTTTATGACGATGAGGAGTAGTATGCAGTATCGGTGAAGGACACAGGCGTTTGGCGGACGACTATTTGCATCTGGTGATTTGGCGCTTGCTGCTGAGTTGGATGCGATGGCTGCTGCACCGGTTGTAATAGCTGATGCATTGGCTGCTGCATCGGCTGTAATGGCTGCTGTATCAGCTGTAATGGCTGCTGTATCAGCTGTAATGGCTATTGCATCGGCTGTAGTGGCTGATGTATCGATTGCTGCTCAGCTAGATGCGATGACTGTAATGGCTGCTGCATCGGATGTAATGGCTGCTGAGCGGAATGCGATGGCTGCTGCATCGGCTGTAATGGCTGCTGAGCTCGATGCGATGGCTGAAATGGCTGCTGCAACAATTGCTGTGCTTGATGCATTGGCTGCTTATTTGGATGTGATGGCTGCTTTTTGCCCAACAAACAAAATTATTCACTTATGATATCGTTGATTTTATTATACATTTTATTGTACATTTGAACATTTATTTAATTTTTGGAAAGGTTTTTATTTAGCTTATATTTTTTTTTAAACGAAAAAAAAATATTAAGTGGAAATAAAAATTTGGGGGAGGCTCAAAACATACTAAATGCTATTTAACAAAGCAATTTTAAACGGTACTTTCTTTAAGCATATAGCCAACCTCTGATTCAGACAAAACCAAACTATTAGAAAATAATACGAAAAAACTATTTGCAAGCGATTCATCCCTCGCCACAATGTTTATTGGGTGGACACAATAAACGCTTGCATTGCGTGCATTTGGCAGCTAAATTCGTTTCGCATACGTCCATTTTTCATGAAATTTGCGTGTTAATGTGTCAATTTTTTTTTTCTTATCTTTTCAGATTCGACACTAGTTAACTTACAGTTTTGTGCGGATTGCTGAATGGCTGTAAAAGTTGAGGCGGTGGACGAGTTGATGGCTGACGTGACGACGTTGCGCAGAGGGGCCGCTTCATATAAGTGAATGCTCAAAATTCTGAATTCAATTTTTTTTCTCCAAACTAGTTTGAACTAATCCTTTTAAGTAAATAATTGATGGTTTAACCCTTTTGTGAGCATAGCTTAACCCATCCGTTACCATTTTTAAGACATTAGGAAAGTTATCACAAATTTAACACAATCTTCCCTAAATTTATTGGTCCATTTATAAAAGTAAATTTTTTAATGACTTAACCCACAGGCAACCTTGATTTAAACCTTTGGAGACCAAAATATCATAAATTTAACAAAATTTTAAGTATTTGTAAACTTTCTGTTAGTTTATTTATTTATTAAAAGTAAGAAAAAATTAAAATTTGTATTTTTCATGAGTTATAGAACAATTTTCAAAATCATTTTATTTTCAATAAAGCAAACTGATTCCACGTTTTTCTTCAGATTATGAAAAGCGAACGCGCGTATTTTACTGTGGCATTAATACATCAACAATTACTTTGCTCATCTTAAAAAAAATTATGTAAAATACTTACTATAAATAAATTTTACTTATGTTCGAATTTTTGCAAATAAAAATTACATTTTTCGCAAAAAAAAAACAAGAAAATTTAAATTAATTAATACACCACTCTAACAGAAAGAAAAAGCATTATTAATCTAGGTTTAGCCATAAGTATTTCATAACAACTCAAAGTTTATATAAATATTTGGTTGCCAACTAGGGTTCCCAACTGTCCCGGATTTCGCGGGACGTCCCGCATTTCAGTTAATTTTTTAGCGTCCCGCGACGACCCCTTGCGGGACACCGTTTGTCCCGCATTTGAGAACTTAAGATTGTTTGTATTAAAATTTCCAATTCGATATGAAACACAGTTTCCTAAACCGTTTAATTTTATTATCAAAATAAATTTATAGCTCGTTTCAAAGAGAAGAACATTTTTTAGTTTCATTTTTTGATGCAGAAAATTTTTTAGAGCGTAGTTTCTTGCTCTTTTTGTACTGTTTGCTGAATTTTATGCTGTTTTTTACTGTTTTTCTTAATATTTAAATGCGCAACCATTTAGAACAAATGGTCGCACAAGTACGGTGTTGCACCGACGGCCTGCAGCAACCTGCATCTTGAAAGAGAAACATAATAAAAATTACATAAAAAATTAATTATTTTCTCAAGAAAAAATTGTGAAGTGAAATTACGGATGACAATATTTTTTTTTACGCACATTTTTTTATTAATTTTGGTTGGTTGATTTTGAAAAATAAAATTCAGTACTTCCGCAGCGCAGTTGCGATGATCAACAAAATTCAGGAATATACATTAGGGGTATTCTCTCTGTCTTGCAAAACCCTTGCAAAGTGTAAGAATTGCAAAAGTTGCAAAATCTTGCACCCCCTGCAACAACACAGCAACAAAATACATGCGATAAAAGTTTCGCAACTCGTGCAATTTGTGCAACAGTGATACCCATGTTTTCAGTGGACGTGCAACCGTGCACTCTGACTGAAACAAATGTGTTATTTTTAATTCGTGTGCGTTGGCGTAAGTATTTCACTCTAATTTGATTTTATTTACTTAAACATAAAACTTTTTACATTTCTTCAGCTAAAAATGGACCCGCAATCAAAAAAACGAAAAGCCACGCCATGCAAAAAGTGGAAAGAAAGTGAAATTGACGCAATTGTGGACTATTTGCACGAGGAGCGTGATTTTGAGGTTCATTCCGTATATAAAGAAATTTACATGTTGTTAATCTTTTTATTTTTCAATTGCTCATACAGCATCCAACAGCTCAATTCTATTATAAAAAATTAATAGAAAAGAAGCAACTGGAGGCAACGTGGGACCTTGTGCGGTGGAAGGTGCGATACCTGAAAACGCAGTTCAAAAAAGCCAATGACTGGCTTGGATCAACGGGGGTAGGAGTGCTGGAGGAAGACGGGAATGGAAATATCGAAGGCAAGTAATGTTTGTGTAGTGGAAAAAACCAATAATAACATAAACAATTGCAGCAAAAATTCTGAAGTTGTGTCCACATTACAACAGGCTAAAAGAAATTTTTGGGAAGCAAACTGTGGCGCTGGCGCCAGTTTTATGTTCCAATACGCCTGCGTCATCACCACCACCTTCTCCAGCTACTCCTTCATCGCCACTACAGTTTGCTGAAGAATTTTCATCAACTTTGCCTTCAGACGCACCATCTTCCACCACACCGGTGCCGACAGCTGCGCCAATAGCTACTACACCAAAAACAAAGGCGCCTACTTCAGCCGTATCGCAGCTGGTGAAAATCCAAGAGGCTAGAATTTCATTTGAAAAAAATAAATTGGATAGTGAAATGGAAATTCAAAGGATTAAAATAGCTTTAGAAGAAAAAAGAATTGAATTAGAAATGAAAAAGCTCATAAATGAGGAAAAAAGGCATGAACAAGAAGTTGACTTAAAAAAATTAGAAATGGAAATGAAAGAAAGGGTGGTTAAGTACGAAATAGATAAAAAATATTCAAAATAAAACTAATTTTTTATACATATATAAAAGACCGTATCGGTCTTATTCATAAAAATATCTTAAAATTGCTTCTAATGTTAAAAAGCTTTTTAGAGTTAAATTCAATTTGAAGTGAAAACAGTGCCAAAAATGGTTTGTGAATTTTATAAATTCAATAATTTTTTGTTTAGTTTGTTTTGTTATTTTTGCTGTGAATAAATTATCGCTTATTATTTTTATTTGAAATGCATCGCCATATTTTCATAAAACTGTTTAAATTGCTTTATCCAAGGTTTATTGAAGGTTTCTATTTCTTTCTATAAGAGGCTCATATTTTATAAATATAAACGTTTAATATATATAAACAGAAACAAAATTTTTTTTTTTTACATGTTTTAATATTTTATTTCAATAATTATTTCTTTTAATTTTCAAACATAGTTCGGTATAATTCTTGCCTTTTTTCAACTGCTGCGATTGTTCTTGCGTTATCGTCGGCTGGAATGATTTCATCTTCTGTTTCTTCCTGAGTCATGCTGTTGAAGTTGTCTTCAAAGCTAGACGAGAGGCTACGCAAAATATTGTGCAATATACAGCAAACCATGAACCACTGTGAACAGAAGTTGTGACTTTTTTCATCTTTTATTCGAGTCCTTAATTCTTTAAGACTACCAAACCGCTCTTTTAGAATGCCACAGCAATGTTCCACTCTTACTCGGAATCTGCTATGTCGTAAATTGAAAGCCTTGCGTTTTGATGAGTTTAATTCCTGCGAATTCGACCTGAATGGAGTAATGAGGGTGGTTTGCAAAGGATAAGCAGAATCGCCTGCAATCCATTGTTCTGATGAAAAGTATCTATTTTTTTGGCAAAAAAGGTCACTGGTCCGAAAAATGCGCGCATCATGAACACTTCCAAAATGGCCTACTGCAACATGACGAATTATTAGATGATAATCGCATACGACTTGTGCTTTAATGGAATAAATGCGGCTTTTTGAAAAATAAGCTGTGTGATTGACAACAGGTGCTTCGGCAAGCTTCAGTTCAGTGCCATCAATATATCCCACACAATGTGGCAACTCATGGTATGTTTTGTTCACAATATCTTGCCTTTCAGTGGGATCAGGCCATGAAATGTATTTGGGTTGGAGACGCAGGAAAGACTCGAAAATCTCTAAGCGTTATTTTATAAATGGTTTCCCCATCTCCAACCCCAAATATTGTGGCTATTTTTCGAATAGCCGAATTATCCCCAGATGCTCAGAGTCGGTACAAAACAATACCCAACTGAAGATCGATAGGATACTGCTGCTGCGTGTGTGAGTTGATAAATTCTGGGCTATCGCGCATTAATGACAATAAAAATTCAAATTGAACTCTTGTCACACGTAGCATCTGTCGGAAACGATTTTCATCGAACGCAACAAGCACCGTCGATCTCCATTCCAATGATTTAGGAACATTGTGAAAAATTCCGCAGCGGTTTGACAGAGTGACAAGAATGTCTTCATCCAAATCATTTAATATCCTCCAATACGAGCGTTCATCTGGTAAATCAAACAAATTACATCTAACGTGAACAAAAACTACAATAAATATTACCATCTTCCAGAATAATATTGTAAGCAGCATTTTCAATAAGAAAATCTAAAATTTTTTTGTTTTCACTAATTCGCGGCATTTCTTACAATGTTTTCAATATTTGTGTTTAAGTGCGCTCTCGCAGTGTTGCATATTTCAGTATTGCATGGTTGCATTTTCACAAACTTTGCATCTTTGCTATACTGCGAGAATACCCCTATTAATTTCGAAATTTATAAAATATGTTTGGGAAAAAGAACTTAAGTCATCGGAAACTCGGTAAATAGTAATTTAATCCTCTAATTTTTTATAGTGAAAGTATTTATCCTTATTAATATGTTAATTTTGCATCAATACTTGTTAAAAAATATTTTACCCTGATTTACAATTAATAAAACAATCTAAAATTTAAATTTACTCAAAATTACATTTTCTGAATTAAGTCCTTTGTACCAAACTCTAAAGAATTGTTAATTAATTTCTATAATAAAAATGAGGTTAAATCCAAATTTTTATTTAATGCTTTTTATTTGAATACATTTTGATTGTTAAATACTTCGTCGCAAATATTTTATTTTAAATCACAGTCAGACGTCGGCGAGGCATAGTTTACAAATTTTTTAAAAGATGCTTTTTTGATTCTCATTGAATTTAAATTTTTATAAATTAGCCTTTTACGTATAGTGGATGTGCCTACGTCGAATGAAAATGCTTTTTTGATTTCATTAGAAGATGCCAAGGAGTTTATTTTACAAATCTCAATATAATCAAGAGTTCAAGATATTTTTGGTTTTCGTTCACGCGTTTCTTTCGGTAGATTATATCTTACAGTATTCCCAACCATTTTCTTGGAGAAATTTAGCGTATCGCAATTTTCCGGTATGGAAATCCCTTATTGTGAAGGTGTTTTATTTGTTTACGCTGCTCGGTGCTGTAACCTTGCCATCTTCCCATTTTGAATTACTAAATTATATTGAACGGTTATTTTCTTAATTTTTTATTATATTTCAATTTCAATTTATTGAGTCTTTGCTTAATAATGGCATAAGTGTTAAAAGGTACAATGTATTATGATAGACATAGTAATATGTTTTAGACTATAATGTTTTATCTAAAATAACATGATAGAGAGATACAAAGCTTCGTGCTACAATAAAAAGTTGGTTTAATTAATGCTTATATTTAAATTTACATTTTTTTGAGTTGTGTAATGAGTTTTGCTCAATACTCAATATTGGCTTTAGAGGTAATCTCAGTGACTTAAAACTAATAAAAACATTTGTTTTCTTAAAAATAAAAACTAACAATGAAATACAATGAGAGATATTTTCAATAAATATCGTTAATAACTATATTAACTATATGTAACGAACATTTATACGAATAGCTTTAACGTTGATTAAAATTTTAAAAGAATACAATGAATAGATATTATGAATGAAAAATAATCTTAACCCCTATGGGTATTAGGAGAGGTGTTAACATAAAAATCGGGCAGAGAGAAGGCCACCGCTTAGTTATTATATCATTCATGAGAGTGTTTTCGTGATATTGTACACTGTCAACAAATCTTTTTTGAAGCTGCAAGGCATAATGGCAAAGAGGAGTTATGAGGGCTTTTCTATAAATGTAATTATTAGAAAATCTTTTCGTTCTTGATTCAAAATTTCTGTTGATACAAAGTCTAAGGACCTTTCTTTGAAGCCTTTCTAGTTCCTTGGCAATCGTTGGCGAAATCGTAAACCAGATTGGAAATGCGTATAAGAGCGCCGAGCGAATACTTACTTTATAAATTAGTAGTTTAATTTTTTTTAATCAAAGATTTACTGTAAAACAATCTTGAGAATATGGCTTTTATCATGTTTGCTTTTTTAATGACAAGTCTGGCATGCTTATTGAATTTAAAGAGTTTATTAAAAGTGATACCCAAATACTTTATACTTTTCCTAAAAGGGACATTTGCTCCATTAAGAGTAAGATTAAGTGATTTGCTTTCAGGAAAAACTTTACTGTTACACTTACCAGAATCATTTCTGATGCAAATGGCTTGAGATTTAGAGGTATAATTTTGATTCCCCCACTAAGATAGTAAATGTAAATAATATTTAAGTGATGCTTCACTGAAAGCAGTGCAGCAATTGGAGATTTGCAATCATCGGCATAAAGGATACTTTTGCTATCATTTATCTCATGTGGAAAGTCATGGATAAGGATATTATAAAGGAAAGGAGCTCCTATGGCTCCTTGAGGGACTCCACTTTTAATAAGACCTGTTTCTGAATTAACTCCATTAATGTGAATTTGAAAAGTCCTATCGGAAAGAAAACCAAAGAAAATTTTTATAATAAAAGGATCGAAACCAATATTAACCAATTTATATAGAAGTCCTTTATGAAATGCTCTATCGAAAGCTTTCTCAATATCAAGAGAAATTATGACGGTGCAGCATTGTTCTCTTAAGTTACATACAATGTAGTCGTGAAGTTTGAGAAGAGCATTTAAAGTTGAGTGTCCTTTTTTAAAACCAAACTGTTGCTCAGGAATAAAATCAAAATTTATGTTTTCGTCCATTTTTAGTTTAATAACTTTTTCTAATAGTTTTCCAAAATTGGATAATAAGGATAAAGGTCTAAAGTTATTTAGTTCGAAAGAGTGGGGCTTTTTTTTATAGGAATAATATTAGCGCATTTCCATTTAAGCGGAAAATAACCAGTATTTATACAATTGTTAAAAATAATTGAAAGAACCGTGAATATTGAACTGGGAAGTTTTTTGATTATGAAATTTGAGATTAAATCTGGACCAGCTGAATTTTTGAATTTGATGATTTGACAATGTTTTGGAGATTTTCAGGGTTAGTAAGATGAGTATATGAGTCATTTTGAATCGATGTGAAGTTGCTGTTAAAATTAAAAATAGGATTGGAACAATTTGAAAGAATGCAATCTATAGAAGAATCGATAAGATCAAAATTAGCTGTGTCGGGGATGTTTTCTATGTAGATTTCTGTGTATCTGTTTTTTAAAGCATTTGCAATTTGATAACTATCTCGGACGATGATATTATTATCTAAGAGAATTTTGCTACAAAATTTATCATTTTTTGTTATTAGAAATTTGAACAGTTTTTTATATGCGGACGGACCAGGTTTGATTTTGGAAAGTTTTTGATCGAGCAATGTTGCTTGATGTGCATTTACTTGATTTTTGATCATTATGTTTAATAATTTTATTTGGGTTGATATAAGATTATATTCATTATTTTTACGATTGAAATTTCTATGGTAAATTTTTTTCAAGTTTTTTTGCCATTGATGCTTGAGTTTTGTAGAGATTTTTAATATTATCTGGAAGAAGAAAATTATTGTTTTTCATTACTAATTCTTCTGTGTGATTTTTGGTTACAGTAAGAATTGAGGACGTATGAATATCGATAGATTGATCAATTTCAGAGTTTGACAAATTTCTGATAGAGGTGGGAGTAATGCTTTCTACAATAGAATTCTTCACGAAAAATGTTCCAGCTAGTATTTTTATAAAAGATGAAAGTTCTAGGAGTATTAATTACAAAGTCAAGACTGGGGACTGAGAATTTGAGATATAAGGGAAAATGGTATGCGAAGGAGAAATTGAGAAATTAGAAATTTATATTTATTAGATCAATCCGATTTGAGCTTAAAATAAAATGATCAAGAAAGGATGATCCGTTTGGGTATGAGGGACTTACGTCACAAAGTCTATAAAATCAATTGCTGAATTCTGAGTCCAATGATATAGAGTCTTTCCATTTATATTGTCGAAGAAGTCTCCCCAAGCTGTGTTTTTTACATTGAAATCTATTGCTTAGTAATCAACTCCGTGCTCTTGCATCAGCTCAACAACAACAACAAAAACAACAACAACAACAACAACAACAAAAACAACAACAACAACAACAACAACAACACTAACAACACTGATTCTGATTTTCGATCAGATGCTGTCCTGTTTGGGGTACCTTTTGAACGAGATGAAAATTTAAAAAGCATTTTCAATCAAATATGTCATTTCATCGAGTTTCAGCCGCCGCTAATTAAAAACATATTTCGTGACAAATCTAACCCTCGTAGCCCAAATACTCTAATTACAATAAAGTATTTTTCTCCACATGATCGCAACCGTGTCTTAAAAGCTTTCGGTGCGTATCGGAAGCGGACTAAGTCTGCGGTTAATCTCAGAGCGGCTGGGCTAAATTTTGACACTAATGTGTTCATTCATGAAAAATTTAATGCCATCACGCGAAAAATTTTGCAAGCTGCGATTGCTCTTAAGCGGGAGAAAAGCGTTTACAATGCGTTTACTTATTGAGGTTCAGTCTTTATCAGGACCAGAAAAAATGCTGATGCTATTCAAATACACAGCTTGGACGAACTTCAAAACCTGGAAAATAGTGTTCCGGACAGTTGGGCTATTTTATTTTATTTTAAGTATTCTTATAAAGATCACTTATCATTCTTTTGTACTTTCAACTTATCTCTTTGCTAATTTTATTTTTTCATCTTCTTTGCCTAAATTTTTTTTCCCTAAAACACCTCTTTATGTTAGAGCCTAGCACGTCCTCTGTTGGCATTAATGAAAACCAAAAAACGTTAATTGAGATATTATGTAGACAATATAGTGGTCATAATGTTGTCCATTTTAATGCTCGAAGCTTAAACATGGCTAAACTGGATTTTTTAAGGTATATTTTTGAGGATTCGTCAGTTGACATTATTTGTGTGTCTGAAACGTGGTTGTCCAGTAAAATAAGTGAAACAATTTGAGCTATAAATAGTTTTAATGCTTTTAGGAATGATAGATCTGATAAAAAAGGTGGTGGAGTAGCAGTTTACTGTAAATCTTACCTTAATGCCAAGGTTCTGGGTAAATCAAGTGGTCCTGGAATTGAGTTAATAAACTTATGTGTAACAGATAATTGCACTAAAATATTTATATCTTGCGTTTATAATCCTAACAAATATTGTTCTGTTGATCCATTGTTACCGGAGTTGTCAAACTACATCTTGTGTCATGACTTAATTTTGGTGTGCGGTGATTTTAACATCAATCTCTTGAATAGCGATTCTGTACAGCAATCAATGTGTGAAAAGATTTCTTCTGTAGGTCTTTTTATTGTTAACAGCACTGAACCCACCCGTTTTTCTAATAATACAACCCAAAGTCTTCTGGATTATTTTATTGTGTCTGATCTTTCTCTCGTTTCTCTATTTGACCAGATATATTTCGTCTCTGATCTTTTGTTCGAATCTTTTGTTCGTTAAATGTAAACTTAACTCGTAATGTGACTTTTTTATCGTATTCGTATCGTGATTTTAAAAATGTTAATTATCTAGACTATTAATGACTGTTGGAATCACAGCTCAGTTGATGATAAACTTAACTTTCTTCTTAACCCTATCAAGTACTTATTTGAAAAATATGTTCCTTTACGTTCAGCCACATTAATAAACTCATCCTGTCCGTGGTTCTCGCAGAATGTTCTTAACGCTTTTAAGAAGAGGAACAAACTTCACAAGCTTTGGAAGAGAAATCTTACATCTACTTATTGGGAAATTTTTAGAACGGCCAGAAATCAAGCGGTTCTTACTACAAGGCAGTCCAAGTCTCGATATTTTAATGCTAAAATAAATAAGTTTCTTCCTACTAAAACCCTCTGGAACAACATAAAGAGACTAGGAGTAAGCAAAAAGACAAACACTGAATGTCAAATTGATAATGACTTACTTAACAGTTTTTTCATAAATAACTGTTGATATAGTACGGACAATTATTATTGCTACCTGCAACCCTGAATATTCGTTGTTGCACTTTATACTTCTCTAAGAATGTCAATCAAAACATACTTAATAAACTCTCTCTTGTGCCTTGCAATCTCTACAAGTCGAACGCATTTTATTTCACTGCGGTATATTTTAATACTTTTAATAGGTTATGGGCCTCTAGTCACGAATAATTCGTGTTCATTATTAATCAAAACATATAAAATTGCGTTAGCTTAGTTACAAGCAAAAAGTTCCGTGGATCGCTGAAATTTAATCGATTTCTCCTGAAGTCTGATGTTTTTTTTCTCGCAGACACAATGTCGTCGCAATCGTACATGTTCCCGTTCGAGAAACTACGTGGCCGTGAAAACTACGACGTTTGGAAGAGTCACGCAAAATCTTATCTTGTGATCAAGAACTGTTGGAAGCCGGTCGAAAAGTCGCTTACCGATGAAGCTACAGCAAAAGAAGTGGATGCAGATGAGCGTGCGCTGGCGGAACTCACATTGATGATAGAGCCTAGTAATTTTGCGCATATAGCAACCGCAAGATCATCGCATGATGCTTGGAAAGCGTTGCTCACCGCCTATGAGAACAAGGGTCTGACGCGCAAAGTTGAATTGTTAAAACAATTGGTCCAAATAAAGCTGTCTGATTGTGAATCCATGCCCGATTATGTAAATCGTATGGTGATGACGTCACTGAAAGCTCAGAGTGCTGGATTGAATATCGACGATGAGCTGAATGGGTCGCTAATGCTGGCTGGCTTGCCGGATGATTTTTGAGCGTTGGTGTTAGCAGTGGAGAACGCTGCTAATGATCTCTCAGTCGATGCAGTCAAAACTTTATTGTTGCAGGATGTAAAATTTGATGTGAAAAGCGAAGGCAATGCCTTATATTCAAATAATAATTCATCAAAATCTAAAACTAAAAAATTTCGTTGCCACACATGTAAACAGATTGGATATTTCAGCAAATCTTGCCCCAATAAAAAAGAAACAGCTTCGATAGTATCGTAAGTGTAGACGTAGAAATCCGTTTAAGTTGTAACCTCTTCTACTCTGTCTCTTTGGTCCGATTGTTTTGTCCATTTTGCACGTATTTTTATTGATCTTCCAAAAATTAACAAATAAATGAATAACACTCAACCATGGACTACTTATCGAGGCCAAAACAAAGAAAAAGTTAAAAAGTAAGTATGATTAAATGAGCAAGCAAAAAGAAACAAGCAAAATTTCAAATTTTTTCGATCATTTTGTTAAGTTTGATAGGTTGAGTTCATTGACTTAGTTGAAAAGAAGGCGAAGCAAATGCACTTTCCATTGGTGCCACTTTCGTCTCTGCCCGATATATATTTAGTTTGCGAGCTACAGTCAGTTTAACTACTAATTTCAAATTTAAATTAAGATCCCGATTTTTAAAAAATCGTATGGTAACTATATTTCACGCTGGGCACATGCCCTTTCCATTAGTGCCACTCTCGTCACTGTCCGATACTTAGTTTACGAGCTACACTTTCGTCTCTTTTCGATGTATAGTTTGCGAACTACACTGGCTAGTGCTAGTGGGATGTGGATCCAAATTAATTTGCATTAAAAACAAAACTTGAAATTTTACGCCATCTATTGGGTAAAAGCATAAAACGAAATATGATCCATTTCGTTTTTTTCATAAGTTAAATCTAACCGGATAACAGACCCATTTCGTTAAATTTAACAGTTAGAGTTCATTGACTGAGTTGAAAAGAGGTTCATGACCTCGGGTTTAAAAAAAAAAACACTTAGTAAACTAGAACAGTAGTGCATACATAAACCCAATACGAACCCATGCTTACAATGCTACCAATACGAACTAGAACTTCCACTTTCACGTAAGCACGTGTTGAACATGTTCACGTGTTTTTAAAAAAATCAAGTGAAAACACGAACCTCAACTACACGTGTATTTTATTCACGAACTACACGTGATGTTCGTATTCACGTGACAGTGCCAATGACCCACCTGTGACCTCAGATAATCCCACTGCATCCGATTGGCCATAGAATCATCCATTTTGGTCCAAATGTTCAATGGAACCCATCAAAGTGCCAATGACCCACCTGTGACCTCAGATAATCCCACTGCATCCGATTGGCCATCATCCATTTTGGTCCAAATGTTCCATGGAACCCATAAAAGTTCCAATGACCCGCCTGTGACCTCAGATAATCCCATTGCATTCGATTGGCCATAGAATCACCCATTTTGGTCCAAATGTTCCATGGAACCCATGAAAGTTACAATGACCCGCCTGTGACCTCAGATAAGCCCATTGCATCCGATTGGCCATAGAATCATCCATTTTGGTCCAAATGTTCAATGGAACCCATCAAAGTGCCAATGACCCACCTGTGACCTCAGATAACCCCACTGCATCCGATTGGCCATGGAATCATACATTTTGGTACAAATGTTCCATGGAACCCATAAAAGTGCCAATGACCCACCTGTGACCTCAGATAACCCCACTGCATCCGATTGGCCATGGAATCATCCATTTTGGTCCAAATGTTCCATGGAACCCATCAAAGTACCAATGACCCACCTGTGACGTCAGATAATCCCACTGCATCCGATTGGCCATAGAATCATCCATTTTGATCCAAATGGTCCATGGAACCCATCAGAGTACCAATGACCCACCTGTGACCTCAGATAATCCCACTGCATCCGATTGGCCATCATCCATTTTGGTCCAAATGTTCAATGGAACCCATCAAAGTGCCAATGACCCACCTGTGACCTCAGATAATCCCACTGCATCCGATTGGCCATCATCCATTTTGGTCCAAATGTTCAATGGAACCCATAAAAGTGCCAATGACCCACCTGTGACCTCAGATAATCCCATTGCATCCGATTGGCCATAGAATCATACATTTTGGTCCAAATGTTCCATGGAACCCAAAAAAGTTCCAATGGCCCACCTGTGACCTCAGATAATCCCATTGCACCCGATTGGCCATAAAATCATCCATTTTGGTCCAAATGTTCCATGGAACCCATAAAAGTTCCAATGACCCGCCTGTGACCTCAGATAAGCCCATTGCATCCGATTGGCCAAAGAATCATCCATTTTGGTCCAAATGTTCAATGGAACCCATAAAAGTGCCAATGACCCACCTGTGACCTCAGATAACCCCACTGCATCCGATTGGCCATGGAATCATACATTTTGGAACAAATGTTCCATGGAACCCATAAAAGTGCCAATGACCCACCTGTGACCTCAGATAACCCCACTGCATCCGATTGGCCATGGAATCATCCATTTTGGTCCAAATGTTCCATGGAACCCATCAAAGTACCAATGACCCACCTGTGACGTCAGATAATCCCACTGCATCCGATTGGCCATAGAATCATCTATTTTGATCCAAATGGTCCATGGAACCCAACAGAGTACCAATGACCCACCTGTGACCTCAGATAATCCCACTGCATCCGATTGGCTATAGAAACATCCATTTTGTTCCAAATGTTCAATGGAACCTATTAAAGTGCCAATGACCCACCTGTGACATCAGATAATCCCACTGCATCCGACTGGCCATAGAATCATCCATTTTAGTCCAAATGTTCCATGGAACCCATCAGAGTACCAATGACCCACCTGTGACCTCAGATAATCCCACTGCATCCGATTGGCTATAGAATCGTCCATTTTGGTCCAAATGTTCAATGGAACCTATTAAAGTGCCAATGACCCACCTGTGACCTCAGTTAATCCCACTGCATCCGATTGGCCATAGAATCATCCATTTTGGTCCAAATGTTCAATGGATTCTATAAAAGTGTCAATGACCCTCCTGTGACCTCAGATAATCCCACTGCATCCGATTGGCCATAGAATCATCCATTTTGGTCCAAATGTTCCATGGAACCCATCAAAGTACCAATGACCCGTCTGTGACCTCAGATAATCCCACTGCTTCCGATTGGCCACAGAATTACCATTCTAGTTCAAATGTTCCATGAAACCCATAAAAATGCCAATGACCCACCTGTGACATCAGATAATCCCACTGCATCCGATTGGCCATAGAATCATCCATTTTGGTCCAAATGTTCAATGGAACCTATAAAACAGCCAATGACCCACCTGTGACCTTCCATTTTTTTTATGGGTTCCATGGAACATTTGGAATCATCCATTTTGGTCCAACTGTTCCATGGAACCCATCAAAGTGCCAATGACCCACCTGTGACCTCAGATAATCCCACTGCATCCGACTGGCCATAGAATCATCCATTTTAGTCCAAATGTTCCATGGAACCCATCAAAGTGCCAATGACCCACCTGTGACCTCAGATAATCCCACTGCATCCGATTGGCCATCATCCATTTTGGTCCAAATGTTCAATGGAACCCATAAAAGTGCCAATGACCCACCTGTGACCTCAGATAATCCCATTGCATCCGATTGGCCATAGAATCATACATTTTGGTCCAAATGTTCCATGGAACCCAAAAAAGTTCCAATGACCCACCTGTGACCTCAGATAATCCCATTGCACCCGATTGGCCATAAAATCATCAAATTTGGTCCAAATGTTCCATGGAACCCATAAAAGTTCCAATGACCCGCCTGTGACCTCAGATAATCCCATTGCATCCGATTGGCCATAGAATCATCCATTTTGGTCCAAATGTTCAATGGAACCCATAAAAGTGCCAATGACCCACCTGTGACCTCAGATAACCCCACTGCATCCGATTGGCCATGGAATCATACATTTTGGTACAAATGTTCCATGGAACCCATAAAAGTGCCAATGACCCACCTGTGACCTCAGATAACCCCACTGCATCCGATTGGCCATGGAATTATCCATTTTGGTCCAAATGTTCCATGGAACCCATCAAAGTACCAATGATCCACCTGTGACGTCAGATAATCCCACTGCATCCGATTGGCCATAGAATCATCTATTTTGATCCAAATGGTCCATGGAACCCATCAGAGTACCAATGACCCACCTGTGACCTCAGATAATCCCACTGCATCCGATTGGCTATAGAAACATCCATTTTGTTCCAAATGTTCAATGGAACCTATTAAAGTGCCAATGACCCACCTGTGACATCAGATAATCCCACTGCATCCGACTGGCCATAGAATCATCCATTTTAGTCCAAATGTTCCATGGAACCCATCAGAGTACCAATGACCCACCTGTGACCTCAGATAATCCCACTGCATCCGATTGGCTATAGAATCGTCCATTTTGGTCCAAATGTTCAATGGAACCTATTAAAGTGCCAATGACCCACCTGTGACCTCAGTTAATCCCACTGCATCCGATTGGCCATAGAATCATCCATTTTGGTCCAAATGTTCAATGGATTCTATAAAAGTGTCAATGACCCACCTGTGACCTCAGATAATCCCACATACATTTTGGTACAAATGTTCCATGGAACCCATAAAAGTGCCAATGACCCACCTGTGACCTCAGATAACCCCACTGCATCCGATTGGCCATGGAATTATCCATTTTGGTCCAAATGTTCCATGGAACCCATCAAAGTACCAATGATCCACCTGTGACGTCAGATAATCCCACTGCATCCGATTGGCCATAGAATCATCCATGTTGGTCCAAATGTTCCATGGAACCCATATCTGTGCCAATGACCCCCCTGTGACCTCAGATAATCCCACTGCATCCGATTGGCCATAGAATCATCCTTTGTGGTCCAAATGTTCCATGGATTCCATAAAAGTGCCAATGACCCACCTGTGACCTCAGATAATCCCACTGCATCCGATTGGCCATAGAATCATCCATTTTGGTCCAAATGTTCCATGGAACTTATCAAAGTACCAATGACCCACCGGTGACCTCAGATAATCCCACTGCATCCGATTGGCCATAGAATCATCCATTTCGGTCCAAATGTTCCATGGAACCCATATCTGTGCCAATGACCCACCTGTGACCTCAGATAATCCCACTGCATCCGATTGGCCATAGAATCATCCATTTTGGTCCAAATGTTCCATGGAACCCATCAGAGTACCAATGACCCGCCTGTGACCTCAGATAATCCCACTGCATCCAATTGGCCATAGAATCATCCATTTTGGTCCAAATGTTCCATGGAACCCATCAGAGTACCAATGACCCGCCTGTGACCTCAAATAATCCCACTGCATCCAATTGGTCATAGAATCATCAAATGTTCCATGGAACCCATCAAAGTACCAATGACCCACCTGTGACCTCGGATAATCCCACTGCATCCGATTAGCTATAGAATCGTCCATTTTGGTCCAAATGTTCCATGGAACCCATATCTGTACCAATGACCCGCCTGTGACCTCAAATAATCCCACTGCATCCAATTGGTCATAGAATCATCAAATGTTCCATGGAACCCATCAAAGTACCAATGACCCACCTGTGACCTCAGATAATCGCACTGCATCCGATTGGCCATAGAATCATCCATTTTGGTCCAAATGTTCTATGGAACCCATCAAAGTACCAATGACCCACCTGTGACCTCAGATAATCCCACTGCATCCGATTGGCCATAGAATCATCCATTTTGGTCCAAGTGTTCAATGGAACCTATTAAAGTGCCAATGACCCACCTGTGACCTCAGTTAATCCCACTGCATCCGATTGGCCATAGAATCATCCATTTTGGTCCAAATGTTCAATGGATTCTATAAAAGTGTCAATGACCCACCTGTGACCTCAGATAATCCCACTGCATCCGATTGGCCATAGAATTATCCATTTTGGTCCAAATGTTCCATGGAACCCGTCAAAGTACCAATGACCCGTCTGTGACCTCAGATAATCCCACTGCATCCGATTGGCCATAGAATTACCATTCTAGTTCAAATGTTCCATGAAACCCATAAAAATGCCAATGACCCACCTGTGACATCAGATAATCCCACTGCATCCGATTGGCCATAGAATCATCCATTTTGGTCCAAATGTTCAATGGAACCTATAAAACTGCCAATGACCCACCTGTGACCTTCCATTTTTTTTATGGGTTCCATGGAACATTTGGAATCATCCATTTTGGTCCAAATGTTCCATGGAACCCATCAAAGTGCCAATGACCCACCTGTGACCTCAGATAATCAAACTGCATGCGATTGGCCATAGAATCATCCATGTTGGTCCAAATGTTCCATGGAACCCATATCTGTGCCAATGACCCCCCTGTGACCTCAGATAATCCCACTGCATCCGATTGGCCATAGAATCATCCATTTTGGTCCAAATGTTCCATGGAACCCATATCTGTGCCAATGACCCACCTGTGACCTCAGATAATCCCACTGCATCCGATTGGCCATAGAATCATCCATTTTGGTCCAAATGTTCCATGGAACTTATCAAAGTACCAATGACCCACCGGTGACCTCAGATAATCCCACTGCATCCGATTGGCCATAGAATCATCCATGTTGGTCCAAATGTTCCATGGAACCCATATCTGTGCCAATGACCCACCTGTGACCTCAGATAATCCCACTGCATCCGATTGGCCATAGAATCATCCATTTTGGTCCAAATGTTCCATGGAACCCATCAGAGTACCAATGACCCGCCTGTGACCTCAGATAATCCCACTGCATCCAATTGGCCATAGAATCATCCATTTTGGTCCAAATATTCCATGGAACCCATCAGAGTACCAATGACCCGCCTGTGACCTCAAATAATCCCACTTCATCCAATTGGTCATAGAATCATCAAATGTTCCATGGAACCCATCAAAGTACCAATGACCCACCTGTGACCTCGGATAATCCCACTGCATCCGATTAGCTATAGAATCGTCCATTTTGGTCCAAATGTTCCATGGAACCCATATCTGTACCAATGACCCGCCTGTGACCTCAAATAATCCCACTGCATCCAATTGGTCATAGAATCATCAAATGTTCCATGGAACCCATCAAAGTACCAATGACCCACCTGTGACCTCAGATAATCCCACTGCATCCGATTGGCCATAGAATCATCCATTTTGGTCCAAATGTTCTATGGAACCCATCAAAGTACCAATGACCCACCTGTGACCTCAGATAATCCCACTGCATCCGATTGGCCATAGAATCATCCATTTTGGTCCAAATGTTCAATGGAACCCATCAAAGTGCCAATGACCCACCTGTGACCTCAGATAATCCCACTGCATCCGATTGGCCATCATCCATTTAGGTCCAAATGTTCAATGGAACCCATCGAAGTGCCAATGACCCGCCTGTGACCTCAGATAATCCCATTGCATTCGATTGGCCATAGAATCACCCATTTTGGTCCAAATGTTCCATGGAACCCATAAAAGTTCCAATGACCCGCCTGTGACCTCAGATAAGCCCATTGCATCCGATTGGCCATAGAATCATCCATTTTGGTCCAAATGTTCCATGGAACCCATCAGAGTACCAATGACCCGCCTGTGACCTCAGATAATCCCACTGCATCCAATTGGCCATAGAATCATCCATTTTGGTCCAAATGTTCCATGGAACCCATCAGAGTACCAATGACCCGCCTGTGACCTCAAATAATCCCACTGCATCCAATTGGCCATAGAATCATCCATTTTGATCCAAATGGTCCATGGAACCCATAAAAGTGCCAATGACCCACCTGTGACCTCAGATAATCCCACTGCATCCAATTGGCCATAGAATCATACATTTTGGTCCAAATGTTCCATGGAACCCATCAAAGTACCAATGACCCACCTGTGACCTCAGATAATCCCACTGCATCCGATTAGCTATAGAATCGTCCATTTTGGTCCAAATGTTCAATGGAACCTATCAAAGTGCCAATGACCCACCTCTGACCTCAGTTAATCCCACTGCATCCGATTGGCCATCATCCATTTTGGTCCAAATGTTCCATGGAACCCATAAAAGTGCCAATGACCAACCTGTGAGCTCAGATAATCGCACTGCATCCGATTGGCCATAGAATCATCCATTTTGGTCCAAATGTTCTATGGAACCCATCAAAGTACCAATGACCCACCTGTGACCTCAGATAATCCCACTGCATCCGATTGGCCATAGAATCATCCATTTTGATCCAAATGGTCCATGGAACCTATAAAAATGCCAATGACCCACCTCTGACCTCAGTTTATCCCACTGCATCCGATTGGCCAAAGAATCATCCATTGTGGTCCAAATGTTCCATGGAACCCATCAAAGTGCCAATGACCCACCTGTGACCTCAGATAATCCGACTGCACCCGATTGGCTATAGAATCATCCATTTTGGTCCAAATGTTCAATGGAACCTATAAAAGTGCCAATGATCCACCTGTGACATCAGATAATCCCACTGCATTCGACTGGCCATAGAATCATCCATTTTGGTCCAAATGATCCATGGAACCTATAAAAATGCCAATGACCCACCTGTGACCTCAGTTAATCCCTTTGCATCCGATTGGCCATAGAATCATCCATTTTGGTCCAAATGTTCAATGGATTCTAAAAAACTTCCAATGACCCACCTGTGTTCTCAGATAACCCCACTGCATCCGATTGGCCATAGAATCATCCATTCTAGTTCAAATGTTCCATGGAACCCATAAAAATGCCAATGACCCACCTGTGACCTCAGATAATCCCACTGCATCCGATTGGCCATAGAATCATCCATTTTGGTCCAAATGTTCCATGGAACATATCAAAGTACCAATGACCCACCTGTGACCTCAGATAATCCCACTGCATCCGATTGGCCATAGAATCATCCATTTTGGTCCAAATGTTCCATGGAACCCATATCTGTGCCAATGACCCACCTGTGACCTCAGATAATCCCACTGCATCCGATTGGCCATAGAATCATCCTTTGTTGTCCAAATGTTCCATGGAACCCATAAAAGTGCCAATGACCCACCTGTGACCTCAGATAATCCCACTGCATCCGATTGGCCATAGAATCATCCATTTTGGTCCAAATGTTCCATGGAACTTATCAAAGTACCAATGACCCACCTGTGACCTCAGATAATCCCACTGCATCCGATTGGCCATAGAATCATCCATTTTGGTCCAAATGTTCAATGGATTCTATAAAAGTGCCAATGACCCACCTGTGACCTTACATAATCCCACTGCGTACGATTGGCCATAGAATCATCCATTTTGGTCCAAATGTTCCATGGAACCCATAAAAGTGCCAATGACCCACCTGTGACCTCAGATAATCCCACTGCATCCGATTGGCCATAGAATCATCCTTTGTTGTCCAAATGTTCCATGGAACCCATAAAAGTGTCAATGACCCACCTGTGACCTCAGATAATCCCACTGCATCCGATTGGCCATAGAATCATCCATTTTGGTCCAAATGTTCCATGGAACTTATCAAAGTACCAATGACCCACCTGTGACCTCAGATAATCCCACTGCATCCGATTGGCCATAGAATCATCCATTTCGGTCCAAATGTTCCATGGAACCCATATCTGTGCCAATGACCCACCTGTGACCTCAGATAATCCCACTGCATCCGATTGGCCATAGAATCATCCATTTTGGTCCAAATGTTCCATGGAACCCATCACAGTACCAATGACTCGCCTGTGACCTCAGATAATCCCACTGCATCCAACTGGCCATAGAATCATCCATTTTGATCCAAATGGTCCATGGAACCCATAAAAGTGCCAATGACCCACCTGTGACCTCAGATAATCCCACTGCATCCAATTGGCCATAGAATCATACATTTTGGTCCAAATGTTCCATGGAACCCATCAAAGTACCAATGACCCACCTGTGACCTCAGATAATCCCACTACATCCGATTAGCTATAGAATCGTCCATTTTGGTCCAAATGTTCAATGGAACCTATAAAAGTGCCAATGACCCACCTCTGACCTCAGTTGATCCCACTGCATCCGATTGGCCAAAGAATCATCCATTGTGGTCCAAATGTTCCATGGAACCCATCGAAGTGCCAATGACCCACCTGTGACCTCAGATAATCGCACTGCATCCGATTGGCCATAGAATCATCCATTTTGGTCCAAATGTTCCATGGAACCCATCAAAGTACCAATGACCCGCCTTTGACCTCAGATAATCCCACTGCATCCGATTGGCCATAGAATCATTCTGAAGCTCTAATACGAACCAATCAGTTCGTGCAAAATAAAAACAATACAACCATAAACAACGAAACAAAAACAAAGAAAGCAGCAGGCACAGCAGGTACATTATAAGCAGCTGATGATCGACTTTCTCATATAAGAACATGCATTTTTCTTCTTATATTTTACTATTTTCTGACTTTCATATAATAGTGACAAAATCCAAAATCCAGA
This sequence comes from Tetanocera ferruginea, assembly GCA_958299015.1. NCBI lineage: Eukaryota > Metazoa > Arthropoda > Insecta > Diptera > Sciomyzidae > Tetanocera > Tetanocera ferruginea. The sequence continues at coordinate 74,183,864 of OY282641.1, read as the reverse complement.
TATTCATTCAGCGCAGGATATATCTGATATTTAAGAATATATATTATCTTTGAACGATAAGTATTATAGGCTGTAGGTATACCCTAAAGTATTAGCCAAAAACGTTGCATGACCTTCAAAAAATCTGTTAAAACTACCCCATACAAACCGCGCTGTAAGACGTAATTCTACGGCAAAAAAGAAAGAAAAATATAATATTGCAAAAGATAATAAAAAAGAGTACAATGCGTTGTGTGCACATGACAAAAAACTCTAACATTTTATTTAATAAAAAAGCAGTGTCAAATAAAGAGATAATCGTCGCAAACAATAACAAAATCTCAGTTAACTGTGCTGGTGACGTGAAAATGTCGTTGATTACAAAACGAAATAATAAAAATGTCAATGCGAAAAACGCGCAAATCTTCTTTCTGTGCGCCAAATGACAAAATGGCAATAAAGTGATTTTTGAAAAGGAGCATTGTAAAATTTTCAATAAAAATAATCAAATAGTGGCAAGTGCTAGAGTGATAAATGATTTGTATCGCCTGAATTGTAGTTTAACTGCAATGCCTACATGCCAAGAACATGTAATGTCTGCCATAGATAATGAACTTTGGCATCGTAGACTTGGCCATATATGTCATGAAAATTTATGTGCAGTGAAAAATGCATGCGAACACATAGGCTTTTGTGAATCCAAAAAAAGTCAATGCGTAATTTGTTTTAAAGGTAAACAGAGCAAACCTTCATTTAAAGATTCTGGAAAACGTGCAGAATCCATTCTTGACTTGATACACTCAGATGTAATGGGTCCGATTAATGTTAATTCGTTCTCGGGAGCGCGTTATATATTGACATTTGTTGACGATTACTCGCACAAAGTATTTGCTGTACCCATAAAACAAAAATCAGAAGTGCTGAGTGAATTTAAAAAATTTAAAAACTTTGCTGAAAATCAATGTGGACGCAAAATAAGAGTATTGCGTTCCCATAATGGATTTAAATAAAGACTTTGAACAATTTACCGATAATAATGGAATTTTACACCAAAAAACGTTCTCATACACACCTGAACAAAACGGTGTTGCAGAGCGGATGAACCGCACAATTGCCGATAGGGTACGATGTATGATGATCGATTCGGGACTCAGTGAAAAATTTTGGGCTGAAGCTGTGGTGACTGCAGCATACTTGTTAAACAGTATGCCAACAAGAAACAACGTACGTAGCCCTGAAGAAATTTGGTCGAACGAGAAACTGAACCTGAAACACATTCGTATCTTTGGTTGTAAGGCAATGGTACACGTGCCAAAAGAAAATTGATCGAAATTTGCACCTAAGTCGATTGAATGCATACTTGTTGGCTACTCTAGTCAGGCGAAAGGCTAGATTGTTCAACCCTCAGACAGAAAAAATAATTGTTAGCCGCGACGTCATATTTTTTGAAGCAGAAGACAAGGTAATCGATAAAAAAGAACCAAAATTTAATTTTCCTTCATTTGTCGTAGATATCTCTGAAGAGATGGCGTTGAAAATAGCAGCATAGTCAATTCTGGGCGACAATTGTAGAAGAATTGCCAATTACTGCCATGAAAGTCGATGTTGATGACGAGTCTTACCTCAACGATGCAACTGAGGTTGCTGAAGCCACATGTATATCCGACAAAGAACATGAACCTGAAGTACATGATGCCACGTATACAGTGTATACTATACACCCGATGAAGATGTCTCACTCGCTGAAGCCGTAATCCGGCGATCAGAGCGAATAATAAGCAAATCAAAGCCGTCTTATAATTTTAGCGCTGCTGAGTTTGTATCAAGTGATCCATCGACAGTTAATGAAGCACTTTCGTCTCCGAATGCAGAATTATGGAAAACTGCGATGAAAGAAGAATACGATTCACTCGTGCTGAACGAAACGTGGACACTGTCCAAATTGCCTGCCGGAAAGAAAGCATTATCTTCGAAATGGGTTTTCAAAACCAAAGTAAACGCAGCTGGTGTTGCTGTTCGCCAAAAAGCTCGTCTTGTAGCGAAAGGCTTCAGTCAACTGAAAGGCATAGATTACAACGAAACCTATGCGCCAGTCGTAAGGTACACGTCAATTCGGTTCGTACTCGCCCTTGTTGCAAAATATAATTTGCTCATACATCAATTGGACGCAGTGACAGCATTTCTCAACGCTAAGCTGCAAGAAGAAATCTTCATGACGCAACCAATTGGTTTTGATGATGGATCCGATTAAGTCTGCAAAATAAAAAAGTCGCTCTATGGCCTAAAACAATCCAGTCGCGTCTGGAATGAAGAGCTGAACTCCGTGCTGCTGAATTTTGGTCTTAAGCGCAGCGATGTCGACCAATGCATATATTATCATAAGGACAAAATAAAATTCTTATATTGGCAATTTATGTCGATGACGTCTTAATATTTGCAAACGATATGAAGCTTATCAACGATGTCAAAACTGCCCTGTCTATAAAATTTAAGATGAAAGACATGGATGAAGCCGCATCAATTTTGGGCATGCGTATCACAACTGACAAGAAGGCGCGTACAATCAAAATTGATCAGAGCCGATATATCAGTGATGTCCTTGCACGTTTTAACATAGATCAGTGTAATGCAATTTCCACGCCAATTGATTTAAATCAAAAATTGACTGCGGAAATGTGTCCAACAATTGACGCTGACAAGGAGCTGATGAAAGATGTGCCGTACATGCAAGCTGTTGGCTGTTTATTCTTTGTTGCACAGATAACTAGACCAGACATCTGCTTTGTTGTAAATATGTTAAGCAGATTTTCCGAAAATCCAGGCAAAGCCCATTGGAACGCTGCAACGCGTGTCATGAGATATTTAAAGGGCACAATCGACAAGGGTTTGGTGTACAATGGCAAGTCCAGTGAAGACATCGGTTTTTGTGATGATGGCCCGGCGACATTGACAGCAGACGGTCTACAACAGGATACGTTTTCGTTTATCAAGGTGCCGTTATCTCTTGGGGAACGAGACGTCAACGTACAATCGCACTTTCGACTACTGAAACCGAATTTATGGCAATAGTTGCAGCAATTCAGGAATTAATTTGGCTAAAGCGTCTAGAAGAGGAATTGATTGTTAATGCATCCAAATCGATGGTAATTCATTGCGATAACAAAAGCGCAATACATATTGCAATAAACAATTCATTTTCGAGTCGCACAAAACATGTAGACATAAAAGCAAAATTCATTTCTGAAGCGATAAAGAAAAATAAAATAATATTGAAATATGTTGAAACAAATAATATGTAAGCTGACATACTAACAAAAGGCGTTGTCGCCATTAAACACACAAAATCTTTTAATGAATTTGGAATACATTAAAGTTTAAATATATTTTAATTGAATTTTCTCATTAATGGCTCCAATGTTTATAAAATTAAATTTCAAATAATTTTATTTTTCAGTATTTTATACATCTTTTGCTATTGTTAATTAAAATTAAAAATGTATAAAAAAAAAATATGTGAATGCAAATAATTTTAAGTTGAATAAAACAATGTAAATTTATAGCAACAATATACATACTAAAATAAGAGAAACAAATTAATCTTAATGTAAACAAAGAGCAAAAACAACTATACAGAATACTTGTCCAGTGGAGATGTTGACATAGTACGAACAATTATTATTGCTACCTGCAACCCTGAATATTCGTTGTTGCACTTTATACTTTTCTAAAAATGTCAATCAAAACATAATTAATGAACTCTTACTAGTGCCTTGCAATCTCTACAAGTCGAACGCATTTTATTTCACTTTAATACTTTTAATAATAACTCATCCCCCTTGAACCATAATAGCTCATTTTTCTGTACAAGTTTAATTGTTCCACAGTCATTTCAATTTACACCTCCCAGTGTGCCATACGGATCCGTTTCGAATTCGAAACGGACTCACTTTTTCGTACATTTTTTCCGAAACGGATTGCGTTTCGGATACGTTACGGGTCCGTTTTCGTATGAAATTCCTCTCAAAAATTCGAATCGTTTTTACCGTTTCCACGGATCCGTTTCGAACTCGGAACGGACTCCATATACGCGGCCGTTTCGGACTCGTTTTTTTTAATAATGCGGGTCCGCGACGGACTCGTTTTTTGAAATAATGCGAATCCGCAACGGACTCGCTATTTTAAATAATGCGAATCCGCGACGGACTCGTTTTTATTTAATAATACGAATCCGCAACGGACTCGTTTTTATTTAATAATACGAATCCGCAACGGACTCGCTATTTTTAATAATGAGAATCCGCGACGGACTCGTTTTTTTTTAATAATACGAATCCGCGACGGACCCGTTTTTTTTAACAATATGCATTCAAAGCGGAACATTCTGAATTTATTGAAACATTTTTGCAAAATTTGAATTGCATGATTTTTTTATTTCAATTCGTGGAAAATTATTGTAGTTTTAATTATATAACATGCTTTAATATGGATATGAAAAGGATATAAAAATGATATGATATGCCTTTGAAAAATATTTTATAATTCAATATTAACTACCACTTTTCTTCTTCTTCGTAATGCGATCATTCGCATAGTGGAAGAACTACTTTGCAGAGTGCTCCACTGCCGATATACCCACTGCCGATTCCATATATCTTTTAAAATGCACCTGAGGAAAATAAAATATAAGATTTATAAATTTAAAGGATTTCTAAATCAAATGCAAGCAAATACATGTTATGTACTTAAGCATTTACAAACATTATCCGACATACCTCGGATAGCTGCAACGACAATTAAATTTTTGGCCGCTTTTTTCTCCTTTATGCACAGCCAGGTCATCTTTTGTGCTTATTCATCAGTGAAAACAGTATGCAGACACGTCCTCAAGTAGGCTTGTGGGTTTTTACCACTTAAGTTGAACGCGTATCGTATCTTAGCCCAGTTAATTAATAATAAAACCATGGTAATTTAGGTGGTATTAATTTACGGTGCTGTATGAAAAGCCAATTTTCGTGGGAAATATTCCGAATTTTAACTGGCGACCTTGAGCAACAGTGACAAATATAAAAACTACAAAACAACAACGCCAAAGCAATGCAAGTGACGCCGTTTTTTCATGTGCCTTTTTTTTGCATTTGCTTTGACACGAAAAGAAGCAGCCGATAGAAATACCAGTTACATAGTGGCAACAAACAACAACAACAAAACAAAGCAAGGCACGCCATTTCAAGTGCGTTTCTTTTTGCGAAATCGTTTTTAACACTTTTATTTTTTTTGCAAAGTTCTATCAAAAACTATACAAGTCCGCACTTTTTTACCTTAATAATAAACACAACACAACACAATATTTGTTATTTATTATTAAAATATATAGGTACATAAAATAAAATTGTGCTGTCCACTTTAACACACAACCTATTTGTTCAAAGGCACGCGACAAACAAAACAAATAGAAACAAATTCTGACTGATGAGAAAGAAGAAACGAAAAAAAAAGAAGAAAAAGGTTAATTCAATCTTTTTCTCTCTTTATTAAAACCATGAGTCAGTTTATCCGAATTTTTTTTTTGTTTTTCAATAACCAAGCACCTTTTTGCTTGAATCAATTCAAAATTTGCTATTTGAATTTATAATAAGTAAGCAAATTATTGCTAAAATTTATTTAAATTTAGCTTTTTTCAAATTATATGAGAAGTAACTTCAATTTATAAAACGTTTTCTAAAATCGAAACGCGATGGTTGATTAATGTTTACGATCTGAATATTATTTCAAAACATAAAAAACCGATTCTGCGTTGACGGACTCGTAACGGGCTCGAAACGGGTCCGTCAAAACATAAAAAAACCATTCCGCGTCGACGGCCTTGTAACGGGTTCAAAACGTGTCCGTCAAAACATAAAAACACGATTCCGCGTCGACGGACTCGTAACGGGTTCGAAACGGGTCCGTCAAAACATAAAAAAACCATTCCGCGTCGACGGCCTTGTAACGGGTTCAAAACGTGTCCGTAAAAACATAAAAACACGATTCCGCGTCGACGGACTCGTAACGGGTTCGAAACGGGTCCGTCAAAACATAAAAAACCATTCCGCGTCGACGGCCTTGTAACGGGTTCGAAACGGATCCGTCAGAACATAAAAAAACGATTCCGCGTCGACGGACTCGAAACGGGTCCGTCAAAACATAAAAACACGATTCCGCGTCGACGGACTCGTAACGGGTTCGAAACGGGTCCGTTAAAACACAAAAGACGATTCCGCTTCGACGGACTCGTAGCGGGTTCGAAACGGGTCCGTCAAAATAAAAAAAAAAAACAAATTCCGCTCTGACGGACTCGTAACGGGTTCGAAACGGATCCGCATCCGTTTTTGTGCACATTGGGCTGTAACTGAACTTGATATTGGTAATTGTGTATTGCAAATAACGTCAAATGCAATAGGCGAAGATGGCATTCCTATAAAATTTATCAAAGTTGTACTACCACATATAATCAGACCATTAACTCATATAATAAATCACTGCCTTGTATCTTCATCATTCCCGAGTATCTGGAAAACAGGAATTATGTTACCTGTAGCTAAAAAATCTACCCTTCTGGCCCTAATGATTTCAGGCCAATAAGTATTTTGTCC